>PVKC010005869.1:0-32269 GCA_004027635.1 Crocidura indochinensis | reverse complement strand
TTTCAAAGTCAAATGGAAGGCAATCAATCTGGACATATAAGCTACAGTTTTTGTGTTCTTTTCTAAGACCTATTCAACATTTTCTATGAATTCCCTGGATGCCAAGAGGATGTCACAAAAAAGAATTCATGCTTCACTTCCCAACTCCAGATGTCTCCCACACCTACTGTTCTTGCTATTTCATCATACATCCAGCTGTCTTTTTTTGTCTCACCTAAGTGTTTGAATGTTAAATATTTTAAAAGTCTCTGAACTTTATTTTATTTGAAGTTATTAATGCATAAAGCAAAGGTAGTTAGATTGTATCTCACAACCAATTATTTGCAAATGATGGTCTATTCTGCTTTGAAAGAGCCAATAAAGATAAAATTACATAGGAGGTTGTCAGAATAATAAAATGCTTCTTTAGAGACTTTCAATTATTTTTAATTAGTCACAAAATAAAAAATATCCTAATGACATGGTATTTATAGAATATGTGCGAGGAGCAAGTATTTCTGCAACATATGAATAATAAAGAGGGAACATTTCATTTTTCAATGTGTGATGTATAATTTGACCATTTGACCAGTTTGTCTGCATTAAATAACATATAGCATTATTGAGATTGATCTATTAAATTTATTAAAAAATAAAAAGCTATCATTTACAGTTATATTTTATTCACCTAAAAAGAAAGTGCTTAATGATAGAAATATTGACAAAAGAAAAAACTAAATTCTCACATTCTTGATAAAGACAGATGCTCTGCAAACAGATTGTGAGACATTTGCCACAAACTAGACTTTCGTTTTGCAACACTTGTCATTCAAATGATCCTCAAAGCAGAACTCAAGTCCAGCAACAGCTCCCAAGTGCTTCCTGGCTAAGATAAATCCTGATAAGAGAAAGGAGATATCTGTGAGCTGCAAGTAAACCTTAGACAAATACAGTGAAAATAGATCCTCTCGATAGAACAGTTATTTCATAAAAACCAGTTTCAATAAGGTAAATAAAATATGTTTGTATAATACCACCAGATGGAGATAAGTTAGTTTTGAAAAATTAAAACCGTTCTCACTGATTTTGGTAGTAAAAGTCAAATCAAACAATAAAAAAAAAATTGTGTGGTTTGTGTTTTACAAAGTTTTTTTTATCTAAAATAATTTGTTTTTTATAACTCTTTTCTCTTTTCAAAGACATTTTTTTTGTCAGATATCCTCTATACTAGAAATTCAATATGAGCTCGTTAGAAATTTATTCATGAATTGTAAATTCATAAGAAGTAACTAGTGTTCTAAATAATAATGGGGCTGGAGCAGTATACAGGATGTATACTTACTTTCCAAACAGCCAAGCCAGGTAGAGCCCTATCACTACATATGGTTCCTACAACCCAAGTGATCCCTACAGGGGTGAGCCCTGAGCTCTGAGCCCCATTTGGGTATGATTCCCAAATCAATAAAGAAAATAATTAAAATTATAAAAGTGAAAAGACTTCCTATTTTTATAATATTGATAATCTGCTTTAGTAGGAGTCAAGTAAATTCTCATTTTCACTTTTGTAATTGAACCATTTGATATAAAAATAACTTATGTAGTCAATGCGGCTCACAAAGGAAAATAATTCTGTATGATAGAATTATTGTGAGTTACACTAACATTTCAAAAGCCCTGTGGATTCAAAATCTAGAAAACACTGTAAGAATAATTATAATGAAGGTGTATGAAACACATAGGGTTTCAAAGCAATAAAAATGATTAAGCAATTGGAACTTGTGTCCAGCCCATATAACACATTTTATAGTTTTGTTATCTAATTTATTGCATATGATTAAAAACTTATTAAATAGGGGGCCGGGCGGTTGCGCTGGAGGTAAGGTGCCTGCCTTGCTTGCGCTAACCTAGGATGGACTGCGGTTCGATCCCCTGGTTCCCCATATGGTCCCCCGTGCCTGCCAGGAGCGAATTCTGAGTGAATAGCCAGGAGTAACCCTTGAGCGTCACTGGGTGTGGCCCCCCAAAACCAAAAAACTTATTAAATATTAAAAATAAATTTATGAGTTTATTCATGCTTATTTTATCCATTGATCATACAATCAATTACAACTCTTTTGACAAGATATAGGGTTAAGTACTTTAAGCTAAATGTATAATAAAATATTATTTTAATTAGAAATATTTAATTAAACATATAATATTTATATTAAAATTCTCGACATTTGATTTTTTGGTTTAGTATTTGATATAGTGGTAAAATTGTATCATATGAATTATAAAGCAAAACCCTTTAGTTAACTACGTATTTTGCAAAAGCAAATTATTTCTTTTGCTTTGTTGTTATAGGATTCAATATTGATGTGCTTTCTCCTCCTCCCTTGATATAATAATGAAGATGCCTTTATAAAATACTCAAATGAAATTGGTTATGGTAACAAAGAAACATAGAAAACTGACAGAAGGGGCCCGGGAGATAGCATGGAGGTAAGGCGTTTGCCTTTCATGCAAAAGGTCATCGGTTCAAATCCCGGTGCCCCATATGGTCCCCTGTGCCTGCCAGGAGCAATTTCTGAGCATGGAGCCAGGAGTAACCCCTGAGCACTGCCGGGTGTGACCCAAAAAAAAAACAACAAAAAAAAGAAAACTGACAGAAATACCACTTACAATGCTCAACTCTAATGAACCATAAAATACATGTATACATGTATAATGCTGAATTCCATTAATTTCACTGTCTGTGAACCCCCCCCCCCAAAAGAAAAGACAATTTGCCATCTTGTTTTCTAAAGTATATGAATCTTTAGTAAGGTATAGAGCTGGAAAACATCATGCATTATTAAATAAATTTCCAAGTATAATCTTTATTTTTAAACTGCATCATAAGACCAAGTTTATAACTTACAGTCACAATGTTTCATCAAGTAAATCATTAGTGAATCAAGTGAGGAACAGAGGAAAGGCAAATGGTGAATGTAATGATAAGATCTTGAAGAATCTGTTTGAGTAGATTAGAGCTGAATCAGGAAAATCATTGAGAGATCTATGAAGGCATCCAGGAGTAAAAAATGCTTCACTTGGGAAAGCAGCAAGGTTTGTGGCCAATCCAGGGAGCTGGAAACTTTTCAATGAAAGTCCCATATGCAGACAGAACTCTAATCTCTCTAATCTCCCAACCAAAATTTCTAGTTAACTTCAACTAAAGCTTATATATTAAATTTACTTTGCAAGATAGTCAGGCTTTAATTATAAGGTGTTTTTCTTCATCTTGGAAATCTCTTTACTCAACAGAACATTTAAAAATAATATTTCCACTATTCCACATTAGATAATTTAGGGATGTTTTAGAATAAATAAAAGGACATTTAAGAATAGACAATGAAAGTGTTCAGGTTGACTTTGCTTAAAGTCATGGGGCTGGAGCAAATAGCACAGCAGTAGCATGTTTGTCTTGTGTGCAGCTGACTCAGGATGGATATGGATTCTATCCCTGGCATCCTATATGGTCCCCCAAGCCAGGAGCAATTTCTGAACACATAGCTAGGAGTAACCCCTGAGTGTCACAGGGTGTATCCCCAAAATAAAAAAACAAAAAGGTACTAAATCAGGTTTATAAATTTGGTGGATGCTGTTATAATTAATTTATTTTGGTCCAATTGTTATATTTATCATTGTTATTAAAATTTTAATTATGGTCTAAAATATCAAAAGAACATCACATAATTTTTTTTATATTTTATTACCAGCCATTTTAGTGGTTAAACCCACACTCACACAAATGTTGAGAAAAAACTCTGGAAGTTAAAGAATTCTTCTAGAAGTTCTTCACTGAAATAGAAAACCAAGATCCATCTTGGCCTATATTTGACGACACAATGATTCATAGGTCAAATCACAACAGAGAGCAGATTGGAATATTCCAGAAAGCTCAAGCTGATAAAAGTACTGACTGTCCAATCACTCAGAGAATGACAGACTTTCTTTGTATTTTCTTACTGAAATATCTGTGGACATGCTTCCTTTGATCCATAGGAATGCAGGAAGGCAGGAATGGAAAGATGAGCAGACTGTTCAGTGCAGAAACTAAGCTGACTCCAGAAGATGGCCAGTTTTTTGATTAAGAGCTCAGGAATAGCTACTTGAATTCCTCCCACAGCTCACACTAGCATGGACTCTAGGAACCTTAGGCTGAGTCCTTAGCATTGAGGTCACTTTCCTTGGATGCAGTAGACCCAGGTTCAATCCCCAACATCCCATATGTCCCCATGAATGCACCAGGAATAATATCCAGCACTCAAATGAGTGAGCAATGAGCATGGATAGCAAGGTGTGACCATAAAGCAAGTAAACAAACAAATAACTTTCTCCCTGAAAAAGCTCATGCTACAGGAAACTGCAATTTCATGTAGCAAATGGCCCTAGCAGTTCTCTTAGTCTCTCCTTTACCAAATAAGTAAGTTTCATTATGAAGCAGTTCTTCAGAGAATTTATAAGCACCTTCCAGTTGTTGAGATTGAGTCCTTTATTCCTCAAATACACTCTGAACCAGAGTTATAAGCACAATGGCAAGGGCCCTTGCCTTGCAGGTGGCTGATCTCCAGCAACCAATGTGTTTCCTGAGCATTATCAGAAGTAATTCTTGAGTACAGAGCCATAAGGAATCCTTGAACAATGCTATGTGAGGCTAAAATAATTTTTAAAAAGTTAAAAAAAAACCTCACGAAATAATGACCCTACCAGCTTTTTTTTTATCACAATTACCAAAAATGCAAAACTAAAAAGATACTAATCAATAGGACAATGGTCACTGCCAAAGGCTCTCTAGGATGGACTGGAGAGAAGGTTGAAGTAGCAGGATCTCAGCTTAATCCTATGGCACTGAGTTGGGGGCTAGCCTATCCTCTTAGTACCAGATACGACCTCAAAACTAAATAATTTTTTAGTCAAGCATCAATGAATCAAAGTTATTTTCATAATGATTCCACTTGTTTCCAGTTGATTCCAGTTCATCAAAGGATAGTCAAAGGGTCAAACAATCAAGATGTGCAAACTAGGGAGCATTTCTCAGAATCTGGGTGTCTGCAACCAGTAGAACAGAAAGTAAGGCTGATCAATTGAAAAGATGGCCTCTCTGTGTATCCAGAAGATAGAAAGAAACCCAATTGCACAATCCCATTTAATAAACACAGAATTCCAATTTCATCACGCTTGAACAGTAGACACTAATAAATGAGGCCAGGAAGAATAGAACATTGGGTAGGGCTCTTGACTTGCAGACATCCAACCAAGTTTCTATTCCCGATACCACACTGAATCTGTTGAATAATACATGAAACTAGAACCATGAGTGAGCCTTGGCCAATATGGAGTATGATCCTATAAAAAGATATTAAAAAATAAAAACAAAGAGAAGGAAAAAATCCTTAATAGATAAAGAAGTGGTTATTTTAGAAGGTTTGGCCATGTTACCTGGAAGAAGCATTAGAAAACTTTAATGACACAGCGGAGGAGGTAAGGTGGCGCTGGAGGTAAGGTGTCTGCCTTGCCTGCACTAACCTAGGACGAACCGCAGTTCGATCCCCCGGTTCCCCATATGGTCCCCCGTGCCTACCAGGAGCAACTTCTGAGCACATAGCCAGGAGTAACCCCTGAGAGTCACCGGGTGTGGCCCAAAAACCAAAAAAAAAAAAAAAGAAAACTTTACTGACACATGAGTAGTAGAGTGAATCTACTTTTTTATATCACACAGATCAAAATGCTGGATGATATCTCATATGAACCAGTAGTACCATTCCAAGGGATATACCCTAGGAACACATAAACAATACAAAAATGGCCTCTGCACTCCTATATTCATAGCAGCACTCACTAATTACAATAGCCAGACTCTGAAAATAACCCAGGTGCCTGATAATAGATGACTGTCTAAAGAATTTGTGGTACATCCAGGGCCAGAGCACTAGCAGAGTGGTAAGGCAATTGTCTTGCATGTGGCTGATCCAGGACAGACCTTGGTTCTATCCCCAGCGACCCATAGGTCTCCTGAACTAGGAGCGATTTCTGAGTGTATTTCCAGGAGTAACCCTTGAGGGTCATTGGGTGTGGCCCAAAAACCAAAAAAAAATATCTATGGTACATCTACACAATAACATACTATTCAGCCATTAAGAAAGGAATAATAAAATTGCCTATACTGTAATGGACATGGAGATTATTATGCTGAGTAAAATGTATCAGAGGGAGAGCAATGGACAATGAGCAATTTCACTCCTCTGTGGGATATAAAAAATAAGAGACAATATGGTAATAATATCCAAAGACAATAGAGATGAGGCTGGCAGAATCAGTTGATGAAATGAACCTTGCCACAAAGTGTAGTGAGTGCAATTAGAGGAAAGAGAGAGAGAGAGAGAGAGAGAGAGAGAGAGAGAGAGGCAGAATGCCTATGGAGGTGGGAGGGAAATAAATGACATTGGTTGCAGAAAAATTGCACTGGTGAAGGGTGGTGTACAGTCTATGACAGAAACCCAATTACAAACATTTCTGTAAAAATTGTGCTTAAGTAATAAATTATCTTTGAAATTCTCAATAATAACTATATAAAATTAACCTCAAAATAGAATTTCCATCATCATCATCATTATCATCATCATCATCATCATCATGTAGTATATATTTGCAAATATACAGAAGCTAGTAGAGATTAAAAAATAGCCAAAATATGGAATAGAGATACCTGTTAAATCTAGGTTGGGTATGTGGATGCTAATAAAAACAATCTGTTGATACTTACACTTTTGAAAAACTTCTCTAATTAAATACCAATCACAGATATGCCAGAGATGCATGCATTTAAATACACTGATGTCATAATCTCTGTTAAATGTGAGTTTTAAAGTGTGTCTCCATCCTAATATAATAAATGTAGGGGAGTCACTGAGAGGTCAATTAAAGCTAAGTAACTAAGCCACAGTCCTGCATTTTTAAGGAAGCAGGGTTATAGTTTGCCACATATTAAATGCAGTTCATTAAACAATTTAGAGTAATGGCTTGGAGTTTTGTTGGTAGCTATTAGTAATACTGACTGTGAAGCAACCACTTGATTTAATTGGCAAACACTTGTTCTTTTCATTTACAAGCAAAATTAGCACCTACACTCTTGCCAATAAATTAAACATTTCACCTATTCAGAAATGAGTACCACTAAATACTGATTGTAATTAGAGCAGATAACCTATCTCACTGTCGAAGACCTCTTGTTTTGCTGCTAATTTTCACCAGAGGAAGAAGGAGGAAGAATTGCATATTTGACATAGTAAGTTTCTTCAGAAGGGTCATACTTTACTAAATATTGGGATGGAACAAGGATCCAGGTAGTTTCTTAGCTGTTGAATCAAGTTTAATTTTGTGTGGTAACATAGATTTGCAACATGCATAATATTATAATGTGCAAATTAAATCCTATAAATATCTTATATATGTATATATATGAGAAAAATTATATATACATATATATTGGTGTTTGGGTTACTACATTATTTCTGTCTCTGTATTTTAGAATGACTTCTAACAAAGCTTATGGGGAGCTGGGAATGAGCCTGGGTAGGCCTCCTGGAAGGTAAACTTGATGATGTCTCAATATCAAGTCTCTCATGACCAAGTCTCAATATACATTATATTTTATTAAAAGTCTACAAAGTAATTGGTTCTGCAATTGATAAGGCACAATTCTATTCATCTGACTCTTACAGCTATGAATGCTTTAATTAAAAATGTATTAAAGTAACATTGGTTTGTGCCATTTTATATAGGCTTCCGGATCATTACATTGCAACATCTGTTCATGTACATCACGTCCACCACTAAATGCTAAATTCCATTCTTCACTGGCACTTGACTTCTTTCATCGGGTTTTCAAGCCATTTCCCCTGTTTCTTAGGCAACTGCAATCTTATCCTAAGAGTCAAAAGTTTACAGTCTTTTTTATTGTTGTTCTTTGTTATGATCTTTGTTCTACTGTCTCCCAATGAGAGAAAACATATATGTATTGTGTGTCTCTCCTCATTTGACTTATTTCACTTAGTATGTCCTACTCTTTAAGTTCATTCACATTGTAGTGAATAGCAAGATTTCATCCTTTACTTTGTGAAACTAGAATCTAGTTCATTGTGCTTATATAACAGAGCCTCATGGTCAAAGAATCTGTCAGATTAATTTTTTCATAATGCATTAATACCTCTTTAAGATCAGAGTAAGTAAACTGTTTGATTTAGGAATAAATGAGCATATGTCTGACATTTCTTGGGCAGTCTTTGTAACTTTCCTCCCAACACTTACTTACACACAAATATTTAGTGAAGACATTCAAATAATTCATAGAAGTATGTTAATTCATTAAAAGTCTAAGGTTTGGGGGCTGGAGAGATAGCATGGAGGTAGGTCATTTGCCTTGAATGCAGAAGAATTGTGGTTTGAATCCCGGCATCCCATATGGTCCCCCATGCCTGCCAGGAGCGATTGCTGAGCATAGAGCCAGGAGTAGCCCCTGAGCACTGCTAGGTGTGACCCCAAAACAAAACAAATGAAACAAAAAGTCTAAGGTTTTGGTGTTCCCACAGCCTTCACCTCATTTCTGGTACTTGTTTAAGCTTCAGTTGATGTCTTCTTGCAAGCTCACTCAATTTTACATCACACCCTGCTCTGTGGAGGCAAGTTGATTTTTATTGGAAGAATCTGTTTATTCCTGGGAACTTGGATTTCTGAATTTACTGATTCTTCAAATTGTTTCACTCTTGTTTTACCAGGAGGTATTATTAGTTTCCATTTTCTATACTATAAATAAAACCAGCTTCTGCAGTTGATCTTTTTTCCCAGGGTGAATGACTCTTTTAGCGACATTAGAATTTCTTCACTCCAGAGCTTGGGAAAGAGGACAGAGAAGAAAATAAATCAAGGCAGAAAAAAAGATGAAAATAATTGAGCATTGGTTATGTTGGTGATGTAGGTAAGTGGTATAGCTAATAAAACCAAAGTACAGTTGCAACTATATTGATATGAGATTTAAGTTGATATTACTGGACATTATAATGCACCTGTGGGGTGTAGAAGATGATGAATATGAATAAACTGGCAAAAGAAAATTGACATTTTGATAGGCTTATTGATGAAATCATATATGCCAAAACTCAACTATCTATAACTTTTCAATCATGACTCATTGGTTATCATTTTTTAAAAAGAATTTCTCTATGGGGCTGGAGAGAAAGTGCAATGAGTAGGAGAGATCATGCACGAGACCATGGGTTGAATCCTGGTACAACATCTGGTCTCCTAATCATTGTCTGAAGGAGTGCAGTATCAGGACTCAGACCTGAACACTTCTAGGTATTACCCATAATGCCCATATGGTCCAGATGCACACAAATACATTCACACACACATACACATACACAAATCTCAGAATTTTTCTGAAATGACTGTGTCTTTGGAAATTAAATACTAAATAGTAGACCAGACGATCTTACAATATGTAATGTTTGAGCCTTGCACACAGTCAGTTTGGATTTTATTCTCAATACTACTCATGGTGTACCAAACTCCTGAATGAACCTCACCAAAATTTGCCCCTAAATACTGAGTCATGAGTAAGTCCTGTGCACCGCAGTGCATAACTCAAAAGAAAAAAATTAAACAAGTTTTAATAGATCTACAATCTAACACACAACATTGTTAAAATAATTTGAAGTCTGCATTGATATACAAATACATCATTATAAAAGAAAAATATGTGATTTATTAATTTACACACATATATATATATGAATGCATACCTATATGTGTAGTTTTCAAGGGAACATAACACAAACCAGAAGCATCATTCGCACCAGGTTCAATTTAGATGAGAAAAGAAAATTAGGGAGGGTTGCATATTAGGTCTCAGACATGCATGTCCTCCACTACTCAACACCATTCTCATTCACTACATTTTTATTGAAATTTTTCATTTGATTGGGTAAGAACCACTCCTAAGTCCTGGACTCCTCTTCTGCTGTGTAGAAAGTGAGCATGTCTTGAGAGTGCAATTGAGTGCCAGGACTTCTTACCTGATAGCTTTAAAAATCTTATTTCTCAAGTCAATGATAATGATTTTAGATTTTATTTATTTATTTTTGGTTTTCAATTTTTGGGTCACAACTGGCAGTGCTCAGGGGTTACAGGGGTTACTCCTGGCTCCATGCTCATAAATCGCTCCTGGCAGGCTCAGGGGACCATATGGGATGCTGGGATTTAAACCACCAACCTTCTGCATGCAAGACAAACACCTTACCTCCTTGCTATATTTTCGGCACCAATGATTTTAGTTCTGTGTCAATTCAAAACCAGTTCTTACTTAATCAACTTATTCCTTATAGTCTCTCTCCACAAAGCAACAGTTTTTCTCCAAATGATCTATTTCTTAATCCCCATATAGCCAAAGCATTGACTTTTTGCATCTTCGCCATACCGATGTGTTCTCTTCTTCACTCATTTCTTTAATATTTCCTTTCAGAATTTATCCTTTGACAAATTCCATGGTACCTTCTCTGAAAAATCTAATGCACATTCTTCTCTGTTTCATAAGCTAGAGTAAAACTTTCGTGTTCAGAAGTTCTTAGTTTCTAGTGTGTGCCATACTGGGATATTGTTCTATAATTGTTAGGTTATTAGTCTTGCTTCTTGTGTGTAATGCAAGACTCTGGAGAAAAGGTAATGTGTACTCTTATTTTTTGCTTTGTTTTTGTGTCTGGGGGGTCACACCCGGTGTCTCTCATGGATTACTCCTGGCTATGAGCTCAGAAATCGCTTCTGGCTTGGGGGACATATGGGATGCCATGGGATTAAACTGTGTTCCATCCTAGGTTAGCGGGTGCCCTACTGCTTGCACCACTGCTCTAGCCCCAGCCTACATGTTTTTTAACAGTATGATTTTCTTTTCTTTTCTTTTCTTTTCTTTTCTTTTTTTTTTTTTTTTTGGTTTTTGGGTCACACCCGGCAGCGCTCAGGGGTTATTCCTGGCTCCATGCTCAGGAATTGCTCCTGGCAGGCACGTGGGACCATATGGGGCACCGGGACTCGAACCGATGACCTTTTGCATGAAAGGCAAACGCCTTAACTCCATGCTATCTTCCGGGCCCCTGATTTTCTAAAATAATTGCGCTTATGTGGCACCATTCTAGATGAAGAACACACTGGCCATTACCAATTAATTTTTTATTTTGTGGCTAGAGGCTTTTAAATTCTCCTTCATGATAATGCCAGAAATGATAGTTGCTGTCATTATGAATTTCTGAGCCCAGAAAAACTTTTTTACTACACTTAAACATGTTGACATTGACTTAGATGTTATACATATCTTTTTAAAATATATTTAGTTAAGCACCATGATTACAAACATGTTTGTAGTTGGGTTTTAGTTATAAAAAAGAATACCCCCCCCCCAGGGCCGGCGTGGTGACGCTAGAGGTAAGGTCTCTGCCTTGCCAGGTTAGGACAGACCGCGGTTCTATCCCCTACATCCGATATGGTCCCCCAAGCTAGGAGCGACTTTTGAGAGCAATTTCTGAGCCCATAGCCAGGAGTAACCCCTGAGCATCACAGGGTGTGGCCCCAAAACAAAGAAACAAACAAAAAGGACACCCCCTTCACCAGTGTAACATTCCTACCACCAATGCCCCCCCAACTCCCTCCTCCCCCACCCCTTCCATCACCAATTAATTATGTAGTGCATTGAAGCAATAATTAACTCTGCCATCAATATAATCTGGGATTGTACATATTATAGTTAATTCAGCAAAAAGAAACCCAAATATGTAAGTGCATTTGTAGAATGAATGCCATGTCCTCAATCATTACAAGTTTATTATTTTTAAACACTGACTAACAATAATAACCCTCAGAGATACTCAGGGAAATTTAATGGACTCCTATCGCTTGAATATTCCATTCTCTGAATTCTGTATTAGGATGAATATTGAAATACTTGATATTCTTGAGATCAGTTGAAAAGTAATAATGAAGTATTTAAAAGAATCTAAGCAAGTTTAATTTCTTTTGAGGACTAAGTCATTATTTTTTAAATTGATAGCAGAGGAATTACATTTATGACACAAACTAATACTCACTTGAATAGCAAATCAGAAATTATTTTCTCCCAGGTTTATTTAACACTATATTAAGCAACTTCTGTAGAGCTTGGTTAATAATTACTTTTTTAATTTATCTGCTTATTTGTTCTCTTTTGTTTTCTGTAAACTTTATTTATTTTTTAGGTTTTGGACCATACCTGGTGATGCTCAGGAGTTACTCCTGGCTACGTGCTCAGAAATCACTCCTGGCTTGGGGACCATCTGAGACACTGGGATGATTTATAACATACTTTTATAAATAGGTTAAATTTTAAAGCATGTATTTATATAGTATACTTGGGGCTAGAAAGGCAGTACAGCAGCATGGGCACTTGTCATGCACATAATCAATTTAGGTTTGCTTATCTGTATCTCAGATAATCATGAGCCCACCAAAACTGACGTCTGGAGCGCAAAGCCAGGTATAAGCCCTGAGTAACCTGGTGTGACAAAAATATTAATTGATTAATTAATAATACATTACTAACTTTGTGATCAAGGCTCACTCCTGGCTCTATGATCAGTGATCACTGCTTGCTCTGTGATCTGCTTGAGATTACCTGCAAAGAGAGAGAAATGAGGGTCTGGGAGATTTAATGCTACTATATTTTGAGACAGTGAATCAGAAGACCAGGTCTGCAAGTAAATAGTACTGAAGAAAGTAATCCTCCCTTCAAGTCTCTAGAAAAAAACATGGTCCGTTGGCACCATAATTATAGGTCTGTGAGAAGAATGTCAGAGGTTCGACTTGCAAACAGAAGGATAATAAATTTATATTCTTTCAATTTCTTAGCCTGTAGCAATGTGCCATGCGTGCCTTAGAAAGCTAGAAAGTTAGGGCCAGAGCAATAGAACAGCAGAGAGGACATATACCTTGCACATGGCAGATGGGGTTCAATTCTGGCATCCCATATGGTACCCTGAGCATCACTTAGAGTGATTTTGAGCACAGATTCATGAGTAACCCAAGTGCCTTTGTGGGTGACTCAAACAACAACAACAACAACAACAACAAATTACCAGCAAGCTACATCATTAAATTGACCACTTCTGAAAATTCAAAGTTGAATTGTATAAGAGTGAAATAATATCCAAGAAAGATTCAATTTAGAATATTTTTTTTCAACCTGACTCGTCATTAGAGTGCTGTTGAAATTTATTATTTTGGATTCCTGTGGAATAATGTTTACACAACTCTTCCTCTCATCAGGGTGATTGAATCTACTTGCATAGTTCATTTCTAATTTACTCAGTACTATTTTTTTGTAGTGTCTCTTTTGCCTTTTCTTTTGTTCCAGAAAACTTTATGTTAGGAGAATCTAATTGGAACTAAAAATCATATCTAAATGTCTAAAATCAGAACTATAAATTAGGAATTAACCTACATCCTAGTTTTTGTTATTGTTTTACTTATTTATTTGCTTATTTTGCTCATGTCTGTTTATGTAACTCATGGTAAATTACAGCATGGTCTCAAAATTATCACCTCTACTCCTTGGATCCCTTCATATATTAATTTGGAAAATCCTATAGAATGGGAAGTTTGGACCACAGAAGAGTCTACCTATTGACTATTGACTCGAAATTAAATCTAAGATGAAAACATATACATTAGAAAGATTCAAATTAAAATAAACAGAATTCTTAACATTATAGTTAATGAGAAATGACACTGCCCCATTATTATAGGCAAGGAGCAACAACATTGCATTGGCCATGCTACTATCATGTTAATAGACAAGTTTTCTTTATTTCTTCTTTCCTCTCTTGTAAATATTGATTGTCCTTTCTTTTTTTCATTGCGTATGTCAAGAATCTGCAGCATGTCTTCAAAAATAAGTCAAAAGATTTGAAACCTGGAATAGTTTTACACATTTTCTTATAATAAAAAAGTAAGTATTGCATAGAAACCATCTTTTATCTCTTGAGACTTCCTCTAGGGAATTACTGATAATAACTCTCTGATATGACCACTTTATCACATAATACACAAATATTTTAGACTTATTAGTAGGAGCAAAAATTTATGTCTCTATGATGTGGCTAATTTTATAGTGAATACAAAGGAATAAAAATATAAGGTGATTATATCTTTTCATTATATTATTAAACAGATATAAAATATAATGTTTCAAATTATGTCATGTGTGAATTAGACAGATTATTTCTCTGCAAGGAAAAGTTGCCACATAAGATAAGGAAGAATAAATTGCATGTTTCTATTTTTAATATACTATAAAAAGCTAAGACCAAAATTCATTATTCATAAATTTTTACATATTCAAAACACAGTCATTATTATTTTCTGATGAATAGACTAACAGTTATTCCATCAAGGACACATAGAAATGCCTTTTCTTCAAATTAGCTTTTATCAATTTGACTATAGCTCCAAGACATACATTAGTTTAGGAGAAGATGATTTATATAGATTCCAATAATAGTCTCACTGTCCCGGATACCAATCAATAGAGACATTTTCTTATATTATTCATTTGGCTTTGTCATTTGTGCTGACATATAGACAAAGATTATTATGCAAGTTTATAAAGAGATAGAGTTTGGGCTTGTTAAAATAATACTTTTTAAAATAACACTCAATTTTAGTAAAGTGTGCTTTAATAGTCTTATCTAATCAAGTACAAGTGCTTAAAATAATAGCAAGATATATATCTCCTGTACATCTTTGGCTAGATATTCCCATGAAACAATACTCATTAAGTGTTTTGCCAGTTATATCAACTGAGTGCAGATTTGTTATTTTTCTAGATTTTGTTAGTAATTATAATAAATATAGTCTAGTTAGTATAAAAATGTAAGATTATGCTACCTAAAATAAAACTTTCTGTAAAATCACTTCAAATAAAATTTCACTTAATAAAGAGAAATGTAATACCTTTACACTAAGATAAGAGGATACTTTCCCTAGCCACTTCTTTGGAGATAAAGTGGGGATGACAGTCAGTGTAATAATGAAGAAAGCGCAGAATAAAGGTAGAGAAAAAAATCAAGGAAGACACAAAATAGCTATTCTTAACAGATGGCATGGTTTTCTATATATATGAAAAAAAAAGAAATGGGGCTGGAGATATAGCATGAAGGTAAGACCTTTGCCTTGCATGCAGAAGGACAGCAGTTCTTATCCTGGCATCCTGAGCCTGCCAGGAGAAACCCCTGAGCGCTGGTGGATGTGACCCAAAAACCAAAAACCAAACCAAAACAAAAATCCAAAACAAGAAATGACGAAAAATTTACGAATGATAAAGTAAGTTTTTAGAGATACAAGGTTGACATACAAAGGTAGCTTAATTGCCTATATCAACAATGAAGAGTAAAACTTGACATTTAATAAGCAATGTAATTTATATTTTATTTCAAAACACTGAAAGTACTAAAACATAAATATAACAGAGCAAAGTTGAGGCACCCTATGAAATTATTTTTTAATATAGTGAAGAGCTGGGTGCGATCCTTTATGCCAGTAAACCAAAACTAGCTAAAAGTAAATAAGTCATCAAAACATTTTCTAGATTTATAGGAAACATTACAAAACTATGTTAAGAACTCAAATAATTAAATAATAAAGAAAGTTGATCCTCCCATGTTCATAATGGAAGATTCAATGTTGCTACCATATAAGTTCTTTTTTATCTAATTTTAGATTAAATGTAATCTAAATAACCCAACCCAAATTATTTTCTGATAATTGATACAATGATTTTATAAGTTATCTGGGAAAATAAATCCATAAAGCAAACCAAATTTTTAGGGAGAATACTCTCAAAGCCCCAGAACTACTAATAAAGACAGTGTAAAGGTTGATCAAAGACTAAACAAAAAATCAATTAATTATGTTACAGTAGATAAAACCATATACACACAGTGAGATCACTGCTAAGAGCAGATTGAAGGCAAATATAATTTCAACCAGAGTTGCTAGCACAATTGCAGATTGACATACAAAAGAGAAGTATATTAGAGTCCACATAATCATTATTAAAAAATCAAAATGCATAATTGAGATATACATATAAAATTAGATTTTTTTTTGAAAAATATGGAATGCTTCATGAATTTGCATGTCATCCTTGCGCAGGGGCCATGCTAATCTACTCTGTATCATTCCAATTTTTAGTATATGTGCTGCCGAAGCGAGCACATAAAATTAGATTTATAAAACTCATTGAAGATATAGGACAAAACCTATGTCATTTTTGTTTTTTTGTTTTTGTTTTTGTTTTTTGTGCCACACCCATTTGATGCTCAGGGGTTACTCCTGGCTAAGCGCTCAAAAATCGCCCCTGGTTTGGGGGGATTATATGGAATGCCAGGGGATTGAACCGTGGTCCTTCCTTGGCTAGCGCTTGCAAGGCAGACACCTTACCTCTAGCGCCACATCGCTGGTCCCATAGGACAAAACCTATTAAACTTAATGCATTGGTATATTTTAGATGACATACTTAAAGCAGGATCTATAAGAAAAATAATTTATAATTTGATTTGATTAATAAAGAAATATTGCTTTCTTCAGAGGCACTATTATGAAAATGAGAAAAATAAAGATATGATAAAAATGTTTGCAAAATGGGATAAAAACATGAAAAAAAAGCTCACCAAAATGTGGTATGCAGATCATAAATCTGTGTGCTAAAACATGTTCCATGCCATATATCAAAGAAATGTAAATTATAACAAAATATGATTCCACACCTATCAGAGCAGTTCAGTTGGCAGTTGTGGGCCACTTCATTATGCTGGTGAAGATATACACAGAACATTACGATATATTCATGCTACAAAAGAGACAAACCAAACTTATGGCCAATATACCACGCCAGAAGGTCACTGGGTAGCTCCACTCAGCTTCAAATAGACTCCTTTTATATGATCCTATATGATCCACTAATAGTTACTCACAAGTTAACAATGTGTCCACACAACTATCACCAAAGCAACATTCACAAAAGACATAACTTGCCAACAATAAAGACACTATTTCAGAGGGCAAATAGACAAGCTGATATATCAGATAACAGGATGCAATCCAATGGCAAAAGGAAAATAGCTATAATCAAGCAATGAAAACACATAGAGAAAACTTAAAATGTCTGCTAATACATGAACAACTGCAACTGGAAAAGGTAACTTTCTGTATGATTCCAACTAAGTGACATTCCAACAAAGACATATAAGGTATTTCAAAGGTCAAGGAGGTGAATTCAGGGATTGCAGTGCTAAGACTAGGTAGAGAAGAGAATTTTAGGTTGGTGAAAAGTACCCTGTACAATATTGCAATGAGATCAAAGCTCAGGGTGTGTTTGTTCAGATCGTGGAGATGCAAAAAAGCCATATATATATATATATATATATATATATATATATATATATATATATATATGTGCATGTCTTGTGAATTATGTGAACAAAGCTGGTTTTTGTACCAACGTGGGATCAGGAAACATTTAGGAAATATTTCTACCTTCCTCTCAATTTTAACAGTTTAAAAGGTCTCCTATGGAGTAATTTTATAAAGGACTCTCAAAACACCTGCTATGAAAGTCTGCATAATAAGTGACTCTCCTTAGTTGTTTAAAGACTCATTGAGGGTCGGGCGGTGGCGCTGGAGATAAGGTGCCTGCGCTAACCTAGGACGTACCGCTGTTCGATCCCCCGGTTCCCCATATGGTCCCCCATGCCTGCCAGGAGCGACTTCTGAGCGAATAGCCAGGAGTAACCCCTGAGCGTCACCAGGTGTGGCCCAAAAACCAAAAAAAAAAAAAAAAAAAAGACTCATTGAGCTGTTCATGCTTTGTAACCTGCATAAAAAGCTAGGTGGGGTGTGTGTGCTAAAAGTGTGATAGCATAAACTTCTCTTTTACCATGTGCAATGCACACAGAAACCAACTTTTGTTTGATTCCCATGTGAAACTGTTCCCAAAGTCTGGCATACAGAACCTACATAGAGCTAATGTGTCAGGGCACCTCCACTGAGCAAATGTTCTAGGGATTCTCCCTGAGCCAAAAAGCTGTAGAAACACCAGTGTACCAAGTGCGGATCTGTCTCCCATGATCAGTGTTTAATATTGGGCTTGATTAGGCCAACGTTTAAAGGAGACATAACCAATGACAGACACTACCTGTGTTTCTCCTGAGACATTCCTAAACTCCAGCATGCATTCTTATCTTCTCCCAAGAACCTCAGTTGCTCCAGGTTTTTTTTTCCTTTTATGTCCTTTTACCTTGCATGTATCCCAGTTCCTCTTGTTCTTTTTAAGCATTGTCGGAATGAAATGAAGTGTCTCTGGTCATCACCTGGGGACGATTTCTTTCCTGGAGGGAAATGACCTGGTCCCCAAAAGTACAGAAGGATAGAGCTGACTCTTGCCAGCCTACATGGTGGACACAAGTTATAAAACTGTCTTTTTGAGAATTCTCTCCTGTCAGTATATTCCTGGTATTTCTTTATCTGTTATATCTTTCCCAAATGCTTGAGAAACGTATTCAAACTTGAAAAACAGCTACAAGTATTGAACCGTTATTTCCCTTCTCTTCCAAACATAAATTCATATCAGCACTTCTCCCTTTTGTGAAAAGCACCCAGGGACCTCACACAGAAGGACCATTAGAGCAAACCTTCCAGTTTTGTGAGTTTCTTTGTTGTTCCTATTTTATACTGTTAGACATCTAGTCTCCAACATCTGATGAGCGAAGGCAGGCCCTATGCCAAGGAAACGAAATCCTATTTCAAGTCCTGCCACTTTCTATACTAACCAGATGGCTCAAATTTCAGGACTCAATTTTCTTTACCCATAAAATAGGATAATATTTCTATTAAAAATAAGCATAACCCCAGTAAAACAGCTATTAGAATTTTATTCTGAAACTGAAGTTCTCATTAATCAGGCTGTAATGGAAGTTTATTATCACTAAAATGATGAAAACCCTTGACAAGCTGTAGCATCCTTTGCAATCTGCAATGGATCCCAAGTGAATGGCACACATTGCTTTCTGCTAAAACACTAGGACTTGAACCAGATGATGGTGATGTTTAAGGCCTGTAGCCATCTGAATAATCTGATTATATTAAAAGCCCTGAAAGCAGTGATGCAATTAATTGTTAGCTGTCTCTATAAGATATGTGCTGATAGCTGGAATACTTATCCGATAGATCTAACATAAGACACACTTAAGCCTTCAATATTATACTAGACCTATAGCAGAATTTCAGGCATGGAATTTAGTGCAAGAATGAAAGGAGTTTAACAGAAGAATAAATGTTTACTAAATTTTCAGCTTTGAGTGACCTTCTAGGTAAACTGACCATGAGATTATGAGAATTTTTTTTTGGACACCCGGTAATGCTTAAGGGTTACTCCTGGCTATGCGCTAGAAACAGCTCCTGGCTTGGGGGACCATATGGGACACGGGGGGTGAGGGAGATCTGATCCGTCCTAGGCTAACTCAGGAAGGCAGATACCTTACCGCTTGCGCCACTGCTCCAGCCCTTGGAATTTTTATTTATTTATTTATTTATTTTTGGTTTTTGGATCACACCCGGCAGTACTCAGGGATTACTCCTGGTTCCATGCTCAGAAATTGCTCCTGGCAAGCACGGGGGACCATATGGGATGCGGGGATTCCAACCAATGGCCTTCTGAATGAAAGGCAAACACCTTACCTCCATGCTATCTGTCAGGCCCTGGAATTTTTATTTTTATGTTAACTTCTGTAACACTCTTTGTAGATTAGCACCATATAAAGGAAAATTGATAATGCTGACAGCACATTTGGTAGTGGTAAAGATGAATATGAAGATAATGATAAATACATTTAGATGTTATATGTAGAAAGGACAACATTTTTGAAAAAACTACCAAAGGCCAAAATGATTCTAATATTAATATAACTGCATCATCATAATTCCTTACATTTAGAAATACTGATGGAAGATTTCACCCCCTTAACTCACCACATCATGTAACTAAAGAAATGCTTGTGTGATATAAGCAAAGTTGAGTTTTGCCTTCAGAAAGGCAAACTTCAAATATTTGCAACAGTCTTGATATAGGCATTTGGAATTTATTTTAGTATTCTGAAAGAGAAAGAGGTTATTGTTGTGCTGTGAAATATTTATGTGAATAGTTATCAGGAGGAGGAAAGAAATAGAAATATTACAGGGAAGATAAAAATTAGAAATTAGGGTTCTTAGAAAGTGATTCGTTATGGAGGCACATGTGATCAGATATAATATTCATTGTATTTAAAAAGCAACACAGTTAGACGCTGATCAATCAGATTGAATGCCACATCAATCAGAAGGCAGCAGTTCCTGTGCTTACCTGAGGGTCTTAAGTCATTAACAGCTCTGGTAAATGGAGATACAGAAAGTGTGCGGTCTTTCCCCCTAAAGTGGATAGAGAGTCTTTTTAACTAGGATGCATTTTCACGGTGCCATAATTTATTTATTTATTTTATAAAATAGTCTTTATTGTTTTTCATTTTTCATGGTTTAGGCAACACGACTATATAAGTGCTAGTATTAGGATAAGAATGTTCATAGGTTAACTATGCAGATTTACTAGAGTTCAAAAGCAAAGTAACATTGTCAAAACTTAAAATGGTTTGTAAATAGTTATCATTTGAATTTATGTTTTCTGTATCCAGTGTGCATGTAAAATAATACTTGTTTATTTGTTGACTAGGCTCTAAACTATTCACATATAAAATAAAAGGAAATAATTATATCATAGAGTGAAAAGGACATACTGGAATAAACTTGAAAAAAATTTCTTCTAGTAATGCACATTAGTATAAAAGTGACATTATTTGTTATTATAGTAAGATCTTTTAACAAATCATGGTTAATAGATATGAAACTATGCTTAAACACATTGCTGGAATTAAATATGCACCATCATGATATCACTTTGTAGATTTTAATGTTTATGCCCGTTAAGTTACAGATAGTCTTATATGGCCAACTCTCTTCAATAAATTGTCCAAAGAAGAAATCACATAGAGATTATAGAAAGATAACAGAGACATAGGGGAAAATGGTACTGTTATTTTCTAAATTTTGACTTCAAGTGTTATCACAGAAAATAGAAGTTATTTTAGGATAATCCACCAAATACACAAGTTTAAGTTTATATATATATATGTATATATATATTCTAATATGTGTTTCAGAAGCACATCAACCCAAGCTCAGAGATAAGTTTTATTTACTAGTTGTTTTGGCCTTTGGTACTATAAAATGGAAAAAAAACCCATAAATACCTACAAGTAGACCACCCCCATGTAAATATTCTATGGCCTGAGTCAATATAAAATAAAACCCAATGCCATAGTTGAAACACACATTAAATATATTTGTAGACTTGCAGGGAAGTTCACATGATATTAAGTGACAAAAGAATTTTTTTTTGGTATTATGAAGTGTGAATGATTTCTTTAGTGAAGTTGATAAAATGATTTTCTATTCTTAGGATTCCAAACCTGCTCAGAGTCCCATTATACTCTGATGCCTTCCAGGCTTATTAACAAAAATTAGCATAAATATAACCCTTGTGCCTTGGATTCCCAAGACACAGAGAACCCCTGATTAATTTCAGATTGGGCCATGGGTGCCTGCTATATAGATCATCCTTAATTTGGCTTTAACTTCTGTTGAAACCCCTGGAGATTAAAACAACCAATGAAATTATTTGTTTACTCTGGCATCTGCATTCATATGTACTTAAAGAGAATGCTTATAATGCAATTAAGAAAAAAATCTCTAATTACAGAAAGACACACCACTAAACATTTTCCTTATAGGGGAACATTGTGATATTTTTTTAATTTTATTTCACATTTTAAGTAAACAATGGGATACTATGTCTTTATTATAATGTAGTTTTCTGGTGTTCCATGTTGTAATTAACAGCAATGAACATTGCATCATGGACACTAATGAAGTCTAGTTTCCATCCATCATAACATACTTAATCCCCTTCACCTCCTTTACTTGCCTATATGCATTTATACGTTTTTCCTATTTTGATTATTCTTTTACTTTCTGTCTTCCACAAAAGTGAGAGCATATATTTCTGTTTCTCCCTCTATTTCATTGAGATCAATTTCTTCAAGTAACATGTGTATACCAAATAGAATTATTTCAGCTTTTTACAGCTAAGCATCATTCCAATATGTGTACATATATATGTACATGTATGTTTGCACACAGATATGACTTCTTTATTTGCTCTGATGTTGGACACAGATAATATCCTAATATTAGATATTGCATAGGATGGCAGTATATATAGTGATTCATACACAGAAGGAGTTTTTTTCATGTTTTTGGATAAATAACCAGGAGTTGTTTGACTGTACCATAGGGTATTTATATTGGTAATGATTTTAAATTTTGGTAATATCCATGGTGGCTGTATCAGTTTTGCAATCCCATCATAGGGTGTAAGGATAAATGTTGGGCCCACATAACACCCAACAGTGAGAGTTGTGAAGGGAATGAATGAGGGTAATAAGAAAAATAAAATATAAATAAATAAATTTAAAAATTAAAAAGAAAAGAAAAAATAAAAGAGAGAAATAAGACACAAATAAGTGTTGTAAATTAATTTTAGTTTTTATGTCTCTCACATACTTCTAAATTAGACCCCACCCACACTCTCTCTAGCCTATCACACATCAGTGAACAACTTATTTTTTCTCTGTATGTACTCCAAATTTGCATACAGGGTGTTATCATTCTTTAACTTTTATAGAAACGCAATTTTCCAAGTGTCTTACTTTGAAAAGAAAACCAATGGTCATGCATTTCTCAAAGCTATTCTTCATTTCCATACCAAGAGAACTCTCTCTGGAATAATATTTTAACATATGTAATTATATTTCCTTTCAAATGTTTAATGTTGTGCTCTATTTTACAGGTGTAGTTAAAGATTTTAGATTTGACTTTAGTACTAAGCAAATAATGATCCCCTAGGGTTATTTCAATATACAATTTCTCTTGTATCACATATTTTGCTCTGAAGATTTTACTTCTACTTGCCTTTTCTTTAGAATTTTAATAAATGGCACAATGCTACATGATTTCCTTTGATATTTTACAAGCTCTGCCACAATATTTTTATTATTACTCGTTGAAATAATGACTTGATAGATTATTGTTTACCTATTAGATTGAAATAAATTCTATTTTGATTAAAATAGAATATCATGCTTAAAGAATTTTCTAGAAGATAGTTCATTTATTTGTACATTTTTTATAATCACTGCCTCATAATGGTATATATAACCCAGGATAACTTGACATGGACTCAGGGATGTTTTATAGAAAAAAAGGTTTATAATATATGTCTAATATGTTTTGCATACTTTATTTAAAAGTTAATTATAGAATTACCATCAAAATAGTAAGTTATTAGGGATCAGAGTAATACTACCGCAGTAGGGAATTCCTCTTGTATGTAATTGATCTCCTTTCCCCATATGGTCCTCAGGGCCCACCAGGATTAATTTCTGATGCAGAGCTGAGAGTAACCCCTGAGCACCTCTGAGTGTGGCAAAAATAGTCATCTTTTTGTAGCTTAACGTTCCTGTGGAGCTTAATGAGGTAAACTTGTGAATGCAATACATCCCAAGGCAGACACTATATTTATACATCAAATATCTTAGAAGCAAAAGTGTAAAAACGATGAGGGTTTATACTTTATTTCCATCTAGTCCATCAAACACTGGTTAAAATGTCCAACACATTTGCCAATAAGTGTTCTATTTTATATTTCCCTCCTCTTCTTCTCCTTGTTATAAGAAAAGATACATAATGTTTTGTATGTTTTCTTTTTTGGCATCTTCACACCTCTAATAACGGACAACATAGAAAAGAAAAAAAGAAACTACATACAACCCAGTGGTCTCCCTCTGGTTCTGCATAATGCTTGTGCCTTCCTTTTCTCTTGGACTTCTCACTTCTCTTGTGGGATTATATGTTCACGCTTAGAATGTCTTTCAAGTAATTTTCTCTGTCTTTTTCTCTCTTGTTTTTCTCCTCTTTATTTTGCCTTCAGAGTTCCTATTCAGGTTGGAATCATTACAATCACTAGCAACAATTAGTCTTCGCAGCAGCTGTACCATTTTGCCTGAGTAGTGACTGCATTTCTTTGTCTGTGGGGTGATCCAAAAGGTGCTTTTCCCCCATCATCTATGCAGAAGATGTAATCAGTTCTCAATGGGTAGTAAATATAGCTACTTATTCAAATCAATTCCATCATTCTCCTAATCTAAGGAGTTTCTATATGAAAGAATATAAACTTTATTTTTCAATATCTTTATAATGGGGGTGGTTGTCGAGGTAATGCCTTGATTTTCTGACAGATGCAATGGTATTCAGTACTATTTTCAGCATTTTACAACTATTATTTAACATGTGGAAACCCAGCTGGTACTGAGTGTGGGAAGTGACAGAAAAGGAAGTTAGGTAGGCACTCTCAAGTGTTGTCCTAACACCTCTTGATTGGACCTTGAGGACCTCCAGAATATGGTCCTGGAGTTTCAGGACTCTAAGAACCCACAGGGTCCAAAGCAATGACATACTGAGTAGGCCATTGGTCTTGCTTGTGGCCGACCCAGGTTCAGTCCCATGTGGAACCTTGAGCCTTGCCTAAGTAATTCTTGAGTGCAGAGTCAGGAGTAACTGCTGAGCTCTGTTGGATGAAGCCCCTGAATGAAAAATAAACAAACAAGAAATCCATAGGAACTACAGAAGTTGTGAGCATGACACAAGATTTTCAGACTTGTCTGTTTTACTGGAAAAAGTTAAAGACAGACACACACAAATGGAGAAATATGGGAGAGGAGAGAGAGAACAGAAGAGCAGGAACTCATACGTAGAGAAAATGGGTTCTCCATAGAGTTACTACACCACCCCAAGTAGGGGTGGACTTGATTTTTAGGAATGGGATGTGCCCTGAAACATTTAAAGAAAAAACATGGGCCGGAGAGATATCACAGCGGTAAGGCGTTTGCCTTGCATGCGGAAGGTCACTGGTTCGAATCCCGGCATCCCACATGATCCCCCGAGCCTGCCAGTGTAGAAAAACCATATTTGCACCAAGAGTAAGCAGGTCCGGCTACATTCTGGGCAAGTAGCCAGTGCCTGCAATGTGCTTTTCCAAAGCTAGTTTTGTAGAGATTTTCCCATTGTGGGACCCATGGCTAAATTGAGCAAGGAAAGACTGCCAAGTAGGCCCTTCATGGTGTTGGACACTGGCTATGACTTACAAAATGGAGCAGATAGTCATTGCTAAGGGCCCCTTCCAGCTGCATACTTGCAAGAAATGCTAGATATATAGATGGAAGTTAGATAACTAGAAGAAAAGGGCAAAACAGGTTCTTAATTTTAGTGAAAAAGCTAGTTATGAAGCATTTGAATTTGAGAGAATAAAAGAGATGATATTTACTAGCCACCATATTAATGATCAAACCAGACAATGATCTTCAGTAAATAATTAATCTGGGAGTAAAGTGTATTATATATGGCCTCACCTTAAATTAAATATTAAATCTGGTCTCACCTTACATTATGTATTAAAAATTTAAGACTAAATTTCTTAAAGTGTCTCACCAAATCAATCAGCTATTAATGACAATAGAAAACAGTAATAATCATATAGTAGAAAAGAGTAACCAAGTGATAACTATATCTGAACTATGTTTTAATTATTTCTAGTATGTCAAAAATATCCCAAATTTTCATTACGATATAATTAATAAATAATTTATTTAGCATTGTGGACATTAATAACAATTTGACAATGTCAGACATATTGAACAATAATAATCCATTATCTTTCACACCTTTCACTTTTAAATAACCTAATAAGGCATGCACACTTCGTTTAGTCATTGAACATAATTCTCAAAATAGGAGTCAATTACTGAGTCCACCTGCATTATTGTCACGTGTGGAGTTGATTTTTCTTATTAGAATGCACACTGTTTATATTGTAAAGAACATCACTGGGAATCCCCTTCAACTTTCAACCTGTTCAGTCACTGACCACCACCGAGTACTCTGCTTTCTAGAAAAGTTAACCAACCCTTGCCTTGTGCTCCTCTTGCAACAACAAACAATAATGACACATACCTTAGAACCTTGTTTATATTTCTCATGTCTGAGGGGAACTTGAGAGTGTGAAAAATCTAGTACAGTAATAGTACTGAAGAAAGATTGTCATCAAATGCCTATGTAAGACCATAAACATTTTATAAAATGTTTTTCAAAAAACCTGACTTTAATCATGAAGAAGCACAAGATAGACACATTGTTTGATTTGTCATTAAAAATCCAAAATGATGGGGCCCGGAGAGATAACACAGCGTTGTTTGTCTTGCAAGCAGTCGATCCAGGACCAAAGGTGGTTGGTTCGAATCCCAGTGTCCCATATGGTCGCCCATGCCTGCCAGGAGCTATTTCTGAACAAACAGCCAGGAGTAACCCCTAAGCACCGCTGGGTGTGGCCCCCAAAAAACAAACAAAAAAATTTAAAAAAATCCAAAAAGATCAAAATAAATGGATTCTCATTTTTCATTGTATTAATCAAAAAGTACAAAAAAGCTTGTGTAGTTGCCCAGATATAATAAGCAGTGGAAATCCAGGGAGCATAGGAGGTAAGGCAATTGCCTTGAATGGGGGAGAATCAGGTTTGATTCTCATCATGACATATTGTCCTTTGAGTACTGCTAAGAGTTACTCCTGATCTCATAGTCAAGAATAGTACAGGGGCCGGAGAGATAGCATGGAGGTAGAGTGTTTGCCTTGCATGTAGAAGGATAGTGATTTGAATCCCTGCATCACATATGGTCCCCCAAGGTTGCCAGGAGCGATTTCTGAGTCTAGAGCCAGGAGTAACCCTGAACACTTTCGGGTGTGACCCAAAAACCAAAAACCAAAAAAAAAAAAAAAAAAAAAAAAAAAAAAAAAAAAAAAAAAAAAAAAAAAAAAAAAAGTAGTTCAGAGTTCTGGGTATGGGCTCAACTTTTAATCTTCACCAAAAGCATTGAAAATTCTATATTATATTTATTTCCACACTAGAAACTTTACTAAAGATAAAAATCTTTACTAAAGAGTTGCACAGATTATTGAATCAAATAATATATACGAATAAGAAGACAATTTAGAGAAAAGTATGATATGAAGGTATTAAAGTTACTCGTGTTCATAATTATCCTAAAGCTATATAGAGGTGTTCTATTCTCAGAAAAATTATACTGAATTATTATGTATAAAGAACAATGCTATATATAAATTGCTCTAAGTTGTTCAGAAAGAAAAAGAGAAATAACAAAGAATAAAATAAGAAGTAAAATTCTAACTTGTTAATCATAAAGAGTTTTAGAGTTTACTTGAAATTGTATGCCTTACATTATTTACTAATACAGTCTGAAAAAAATTAAGAATGTAGAAAAGTATGATTTTTGCAACTCATCTACTTAAGAAATATCTTGAAACAAGAGCTTTATAAAAGCAATTATATGAGAACAATACTTCTGCTTTTTGTTATATTTATATATTAATATATAAAATGAAATTTCCCACAAGATAGGTATGTTATATTAATGATATTTGAATACATTTTCACTTTAACTTTGATTATAAAGTGTTTTTTACTGGAAAAGATACTTTTTTCTGTGACTAATTCCATAATCTTCCTTTCAAGTTTGTCATCGTCAAACCAGATTAATTATGCATTTTATTACCCATCCAATTTTGAGCTAATTAGATTGTAAATAGCTTGATCTCTTTCATATTTTAATCTCTATTTTAAAAACCTGTGCATATTTAATTACTGCAGAAACACTCACTGATAAAATTATGACCCTATACAGATTTTTTAGCTACATAAGATCCTGTTTTCTGTCTTTGGAAATTAGCATAAATTGAGGGATGATAATGGTAAAACCAGATGTACTTAATGTACTTCTTTCACCTTCGAACACAATGTTAATGCTTTCATGATGAGCACGATTTATGTAAATACCAACTGTTTTAAGCTGATGTGTTTGAAAATACAGTGATGGGCAGCCTCCAGTAATGAGAACCGATCATGAATATGCACAGAGGAATCCATCTGCGTTGCAACTTGCTCCAGCCTCACAGGACCCTCACATAGTAGTTGATGGATTCAGAAAAGAATCAACACTTTGAAACAATAGGGAAGAAGGCTGGCAGGCAGTAGTCATAAACGAATGTCTTAATGATTATTCTCAGCTTTGTTAGCTTTGGGAGGAAAACCAGAAAGAAAAATTAATCCCTGATCATCACAGTCAGTATCTTGTCAAAGTCAAAGGACTAAGTGGGAGATGTGAGCTGTTGAAATTAAAGGATTGGGGCGGGGGCACAAACTTAGCATCGAATATACAACAGATGGCGGCCTCTATTTAAATCCTAGGGGCTTTGCGGAATAAAACTAGGCTTCACAAAAAGCATGGGGTGCTTTCTTCACTGTACACTTAGGCATATATGTGGATTTCTTCTGTAGGCTTCCGAGACTAGACCTCTTGAATACATTACATTGTACCCCAGAGGCGTGTGTTCCCCAAGCAGGAAAAATGGTATCTTCAGACTGCTTGCTCTTTAGTGAGTCCCTTTGCTCGAGAAATTCTTTCCCTGGAGTATTGCCCCATGTTGACGTATCTTCCATGAACTTCAGTTGGTTTACTGGACTTGAAGTTCTGTTTGCTCCTGGTCAACAGCTCCTAGATTTGTACTCACTAAACGTTAGTACTTTGAGCCCTATGACTTTAGATTTTACCACCCAATGTGCTTCATCCGGTATTACCAATAGGTGCCTTTATATGAGTTCAGAATTCCAATCTATCCATCCATCCCAGTTGATAGGACAGAGACTGACATGCTAAGAAATCATCGATACTCTAATATAACTTTGAGTTATTTATTTGTGTAGGTCTTGGAACCACACCTGATAGTGCTCAGGGATTATTTCTGGAGGTGCTCTGAGAATTATATGCAGCTCTCAGAATTAAATATGTTTAAGCGGTGCAAGGCAAGCCTCTCACATTCAATCCTAATATATCTTATTATCACTAAGCCATAAAATTTATCTCCAGAACACCACTAAATTAAACACTTTCCCACTGTCACCATCCTGGTTCAATTACTTACACTGTACTTCCATTGTCTTTATCATTAAAATGACTTTAGATCATGTATTCTTGCACCCCATAGCCTAAAATGCAAGACTTCATAAATTATTACCCAAATGGTGTTTGATCTTTTTTTTAATACATAGTTTTTCTTCTGATTAGAAAGTATTTTTCTTAGTTGTTTTCTTATACCCTCTCTTAATTTCCTTCTTTATCTAGCTGCCCCATATTCATGAATCTAGAGATCATTCCCTAGCTAACTCCTAGGTTCTATGAGCATGTAGCATGAATATTCATTCACTGAATGTAGATAGTTTATTTTTATGGGCTGAACTGTGTCTTATTTATAATTTAATAAATAGTTCTTGCTTATTTTTTAACTTCTTTTCATAGATTAACACATATTGCCAGGACTAGTAATATAGCCGGGACTCTTTCGTAGTAATATTGTAGATTCTGGATGAATAAAAAAATATATTTTTATATATACATATATATACAGATTTTGTTCTGAAATACACTTATTACATGTGGCTTATAGTTTTCAATAAAATGAAATTCACCATTTAGCTTTGAAATCCAGCAAAATTTTCTATGTGATTCTTACATAAGGGACACCCAAAGCACTCACATACAGGACACTGGAGAGAAGATAGGCAAATTTTCCTATTATGTTTTACAAAACAATTAGATATTTTTCCTATGGGGAGCTTATAGACTGAAATGTAAGATTAATTCAACCCAGTAAAAGTATTTCTATAGAGATCTAAAATACTTTTTGTTGTTGTTCTTACAAAACTTATTATAGTAACAGAAATTAGAACACCAGCCCAAAATTCTAAAAAGTCAATCATTTGAAATAGAAGAAATTAAATTTCCCAGGATTACTAAAGGGATTTGTTTCAGGATCAAGGATGTAGGTGAGCCTATAAGGAGTATTAATGTGTTCTAGGTATGTGGGTTGAAAAAAATCAAGAATAAGTAGTCAGGCAAATAATTACAGATTCTTTTATGTTTTATGTGAGATTTATGAAATTCTTAATTGTAAATAATTCATAGTTAAACCCTTTGATACATGCCTGAAATGCAAATGTTTTAGTTATTTATTTAAAATAATTCAGATGGTTTAAGAAACCAGATGTTCAAATTACAATAATGTATTCTGTTCTACAGTTTAGAAACTCACAACTGTTTTTTCCTAGTATGATAAAAAGACACATAAAGGTAGCCTGGAAGAAAAATCTTAAAATGCTTTAAGATCTGGCATTAAGAGACATCAGTGCTTAGTTGTGTAAGTATAATTCTGATTATTCTATCATATATGCTGTTAAAATTAATTATCATCTTTATAGAAATATGTATTTATTTGTTAATTTTACCAAAAAGTTCTGGTACTTAGTTTCCATGTCATTCTTATATTATTAGATGATATCTTATTGTTTTTTTTCTATTTTTCTGGAAGTGAAGGTCATCATATTTTTATATGCATATCGTTCATCCATACATCTTCTTCAAGAAAATTTGTTCATCTTTTATCCATACTCTTGAGTATTTTTGGCAGTTATTGAACTTTCCAAATGTTTTATATATACTGAATATTAATCCTTTGCAAGAGTGAAATATCACCTCAATCCAAGAAGAATTACTTATTTTGGCACATTTGCTGCCTGGATACATGATGTGGGAGCACATATAACCTGTGAACTTTCCTCAGCCTTTGGGAAGCCCATGCTCTCTCCTGAGTCCATTACTCATTACTCTCCCTCTTTCCCACCTTTTTTTTTTTTTTCAGTTTTTGGGCCATACCCAGTGATGCTCAGGGGCTACTCCTAGCTATGTGCTCAGAAATCATTCCTGATCTCAGGGACCATATGGGACTCCAGGGGATTGAACCGTGGTCCATCCTAGGTCAGCTATGTGCAAGACAAACGTCCTATCACTGCACCATTGCTCTGTTCCCTACTCTTCCCCTTTTATCTCCCATTTCTCCTTCCTCAGTACTTCCAAATAAAACCAGTTTTTAGCCTATCACAAAGAATTATACAATCAAAAAGATCAAGAATAGAAAGGATGTTGAGACGTGGGGAAATAAGAGCACTAAGTTGCTCTTGATAGGAATGCCATTTGCTTGTAGACTGAAAAACAAGTATGGAGATTTCGTTAAAAAAATTAAAATCAAACTTCTGTAAGATCCAGTGATTTTAATCTTTGTATTTATTTCAAGAACACTAGAATATTAACTCAAAAAGATATATGCACATCTATTGCACATTGACTAAAGTTCTATTTGCTATATATAAGATATGGAAATAACTCATAACCAACATGCAGCTAATTAATTTTGGTTATAGATATACAATGGAATACTACTAAACTTTACTTTCTTATTTTGGGGCCACATATAGCATATTTTCAGGGTTTCTATAGATTTGTGCTCATGAATTTTCTCCTGATGGTGTTTGGGGGAAAATACGAGATATCAAGGATTGAACCCAGACAAGCCATGTGCAAAGTTAATTCCTTCCCCATTGTGCTACAGTTCCAATATCAAGAGATACTAATTATTTTTTACATAAATTAACCCATTTTTATAGGCCAACAATGTTTCTGAATGGAGATCTACTGGTCTTTCAATTCGTCCAGTCTTCTGATGGCAGATTTAACTGTGACAGCAGAAGTGATATTGTAGGTCCAAGCACCACCTGCGATGGTTTTCATACAGGAACCGCAGTGCCAAATGCCCACAGTCCGTCTCTTCTTCTTGGTCTTGCCGCAGAAGGAGCATGTGTACTTGGCGTGCTGGCTGATCTCGATCTTCTTCACCATCTTCCGAGGGAAGCGCTGTAACACATCCCATATTTACCCATGATCCTCACCTTCTTCTTGCACTTAGCCATCTTCCCTCAAACCACCGAGGATGCAGTGAGCAAGATACTAACTTTTTTTTTTTTTTT
>PVKC010005868.1:19098-32356 GCA_004027635.1 Crocidura indochinensis | reverse complement strand
CTTATGATCGCTATGTGGCCATCTGCCACCCTCTCCATTACTCTGTTCTCATGCGTCCTGCAATCTGTGTCCTCATGGTAGTGGGAACCTGGCTGGGGGCACTGATAAATGCCCTGATCCACGTGCTCTACGTTCTCAATCTCCCTTACTGTGCCTCCAGGGAAATCCAACATTTCTTTTGTGAGATCCCAGCTCTCTTGAAACTGGTCTGTGCTGACACCTCCCAGTATGAAAATGGTCTGTATTTCAGTGGGGTTGTTTTTCTCCTTGTACCAATATCTGCCATCATGGCTTCATATGGACAGATCATCTCTACTGTATTGGGGTTAGGATCCAAGTTGGGTATGAGGAAGGCAATGGCAACCTGTTCTTCCCACTTGACTGTGGTGTTACTCTTCTATGGAACAGCTATTTTTAAGTACTTTCTCCCCAAAGCCTATCACACTGCTGAGCAGGATAAAGTGGTCTCTGTTTTCTACACCATCATCACACCCATGCTCAACCCTCTCATCTACAGTCTGAGAAACAAAGAGGTAGCTGGGGCCCTTAGGAAGGTTCTGGGAAGATGACTGACCTGAGTAAAACAGTAGTGAGAGGGCAAACAGGAGGAATGGACCTGAACTGCCTAGGGGCAAACAATGCTTTCTGTGTATACTCCATGGTCAGCGGCTCCATTGTTCCTTTGAAGGACAGCTAGTGGAACAGTTCCTGACTTGTTCACCTCTTAGGAGTGTCAGCACCTGCCCCGAATCAGAACCTGTTAGTCAACAATGTAGGACAAGATAGCCTCCTCTTTTAGTAAGAGAAAATATGTTGGTGTTAGGCAGTGCTTACTGTATATAAAATTTTACTAATGATTTAGTAATTATCCCTATCTAGCAGTATTAAACCGTTTAAAGAATAAAATTTCCCATCATCAAGGTAAGAGAATTTTGAATATATTGTACTAGGTTCTCAAACACAAGCATTATTTTCAGCTTTATATTAAACTTTTAACTGTTAGAATAAAAATTTTTTAGCTTTTGTTGTTGCCTAATTATTTACTTATTTATCTAGTGTAGTCATTGGTGCCTATTATAGTACCTGTTATTAACTAATCATCTAGTTGTCCACTTATGTATATATTCTTTCATTAATCCACAGCTTCATATATGTAAAGAAAAGCATTGTTTTATATAAAACTTGGTTTTATTTATATGTATTTTAATTAAATTTATTTTATTTGCCTTTGATGAAAGTGATGAATATTTTTCAATGAATACTACTTATTCCATCACAACAGTAAAGAATGTTTTTACATTCTTATTTGGGATGTTTTTCCTTATGATAGAAACATACTGCTCTGGTTTTCATATTTTGTTATGAAGTTGACCAAGATCTTATTTAATAACAAGTGAAAAATTACCAGTTCACTCCTCTAGCTGTCCTACTCTTATGCTCTAGCTGCCCTACATGTGAATAGAATGATGACTTTCTGCAAGATTAGCTCAAAGCAGATGTACTCCTGTTGATCTCGAGCTGAAGAACATTTTCAGAATGAAAGAGTATTCAAGATTCAAGGAAGCCCTATTCCTTAGGCCTTGGATTCTTGTGCAGTCTGTACACCTGTACCCCTCCCTCTACCTCTTTGAGGCAATAACCCTGCATATAACATGGAGGCAAGTTCATGATAATTTGATCCCTGATATTTTGTTGAAATCCTTTAGTGTGGACTATATTTTTTTCTTAGTAGAAATAAGGTCTCTTGGATATTTGGGTTTATATGATTTGATTTGTAGTTTTCTAATTTTTTTCTTCGCTGCCCCTTTGTTCTGATCTTTTGACACTGTTGATGTGGTCTATGGTGCATCTAGTATGTATTGTGCTTACATATCAAATTTTACAGGAAGAAACAGGAAAAAATACTGGTAGCCTATGACTCAGATGTATATACTATTTCTTGGTCACATTTTGTTTTAAATCATCATTTAAAAGATGCTAAGGTTGTTCTTCATCAGTTTTGTACCCGCATCCCTAAGAACAGTTGAGTTTAGTTGTCTGTATGTACTTAGCAGGTTGGGTCTGACCTTGATAATTTAGAAGAATGGGTCTGATTCTGATGGGTGATGATCAATATTAGGTGAAGCTCAAGAAATATCATGCCCCAGGTTTATTATCTTTGTCATTGAAAATGTCGCCTTTTTCAGGCCAGACATTTTCATATGGCCATGGCCCCAAAGGACACAGTTCTCTCTCAGTGGTACCACACAATCAGTTATAGTTTAGAAGTACATTGGAAACTTAGGAGGGTCTTGCAGCAATCAAATATGATTGATTACGGAAAGCCTTCCCACAAAAAGCCAAGAAACCTATTTTCTCCAATGGCACCTGGTATCTGCTCTCAGAAAATTCTCTTTTATGCACGTGTGTCTGCCTTGTAGATCTCACAAGAATTACAGAGGGACTTTGCTTACAATGGATATCCAACCTGATCAGGCTGTGGGAATCAGAGTGAAGTGATCTACTATCCTATGGAAGCAAATCAGCCTTGCAATAACTAGTGAGCTGTTTGCCAAGCATCACTTCCTCTTCCTGCTCCCTCTGATGATCAAATAGCTTGACTTGGTGTAGCTCTTTGAGAAATTTTCTATTTGTTAAATTGAAGTAGATTAATTCATTAATACTTCCTTGAATAAAGTCAATTTGATCCTAAAATTTTGTCTCATTGAATTTATTCTTAACAAAGATAGAAACGTTAAAGCAATTATCATGTTTCTGGGTGTTGATATACTTTCATTTTTTTCTTTCTGGAGTCTGTAGAACTCACGAGTGCATTCCCTATATGGAAGAGTAAGATTCTCTAAGACCTTCTTAGGATTCTTGGATAGGTTTAAAAAAACAGAGACAGGAGAAAAGCAAGTGCATTTATTTACCATTAATGTTACATGACAGTGAGGTCACAGGACAAGAAGCCCCTGAGAAAAAGTTGGATTTGAGTATTTGATTTGGATTTGAGGAGTCTGGACAGCCATGGAGGACTCTAGTAGGATGTATAATATGAAGTCAGTGTGGGGAATTGGAGAGCTTTAGTGAGACACTATCTAGTGATGATCACTTAGTTTTTCAGACGTGGAACCTCCTTTCCACAACCATTAGCTCTCCTCTCTCACGGGGCTCTATGACATGTCTGGACATGTTAATGTTCTTTCTCACTCTTTTAACCCCAAGTTTCCAAGAGGGATTGAGGTGATGTGCCCAGAATCCCACTAGATTTCTTAGAGTTTCACACACATCATGTGGCCTATTGCCTATATTCATGCACCCCATTCCCAGAAACTGAAGAAGCATAACTGACCCCTGATTCTCTCACCATGATTTACCTGCAATGTAGCTAGGTAGGTCCCCAAACTCTTCATGGATAGCAAACAAATTAGTATCAGTAGAGTTATAGGACCCAGACATCAATTTAGTTGTGTATGAGCACCAACATTGACATAAAAATTTCAAAGACAAATGGGAAAAATAGGGTATATAAGCCATCCTGGCTGGAACCTCCAAGTGAAAGCCAGTAGTTTAGTGCAGGAGGAGGTTAAAATACAAGATAAAATATGTATTCTGGTCCCTTCAAAAGAAAGTGCAAAGATGATTCTAGCAAACAGGTTTATCATGAAGCTGAAGTAATATTTTTTTGATTACTTCAGATCCTAGAGTAAATTTATCTTATATGTTAGTTCATTTTTATGTTGTATGAGCAATACATTTCCTGCAAATAAAGTTATATTGAATACATGGTAGAAGTACTGTAAGAAGCAGCTTAGGATGTAGGTGATTGTAGGTCTTGGGAAGGGGTTAACAGGAGTCCTAAAGGGGACAATGTAAAATAACAAAAACAAATATGAGACAAAATTTAAATATTTTGGCTGATAGATGAGAGGATTCTGATGAGACAAAAGAAACGAGTCCCCTGGAGAAATAAAATGATCACAAGATTCATGTTGAGGGAGAAAAGGGACATCAACATAAAGTGGTCCCCACACTTACCAGGGTGAGGAGAGAAGAGCACTGGAGAATGAGTTCCCACACTTACCTGACTGTGATGGTAACAGGATCCACCCTTGACAGAAAGTAGATGATAGAAAAGGTGGGTTGGTGGGATTTCTTACTTCAGCTGGTTTTGGGGATTAACTTTTTTATTTCTTAGCTCCAGTAACTTGAGTGTCTTAACAAGCCCTAAGCTTGTCCTTGGTGACTTACATTAAACCTTATCATAAGCTCATCAGAGGTGCTAAATGAGCAGATGGGGCCCTGTGTAGCCTTAGTGCCATGTTCTCAAATTGAGGTATGTTTCAGCTGTCTCAGAAATGGAGTTTCTAACTGACCACCAAGACTCTCAGTAGAGGGGCCTGTGGAGGCTGCCATAGCCCAGAGAGAACTGAAGGAGTAGGTACGTGGCTTTGTTGCATGGTTTGTGCATCTCAAATAGGCTCTCATATGCTGCTGTTAGGACTTCCGCTGTGAGGCTGGATGCTGACCCAACCAGCAGTCCTGGGATTATGCCAATCAGGTCTTTGAAACCAAGTTGAAATTTATTCCTTGACAGAGAAGATAATATGGTTCATTCATCCCAGTGCACACGCGTGATGGTGCTATTAAGAGATATAGAAGCCTTCCCTGTTCTTCTTGACCATCTCCCAGACAGGCCCTATGGTATCCAAGCTCCCTGATTCTCCCAGCAGAATTCCCTTAGATCTGAGTGTGGGAAAAGGCGACTTGTGGCATTGGAGATACCTTGATCAGCTGTCTCAGAAATGGAGACAGGATGGAACACAGGGACTCAGCCATAGCATTGCCCACCCATCGAATTTCAGAGGGGACCCTTGAAGGGAAGATCCCCCTTTCCAACAGATCTATTACACTGATTCAGCCCTCTCTGGTCTTGGTCAGAGACAATGGGGTGCCAGACCCGTTAAACTTCTTCTCAACCCTTCCCCATGTTATTTTCCCTTATTATGTGAACACCAGATTTCCCCCAGGAAGATGCCTGTCCCAGAGTTTTCTATACTGGGAGTGATTGTTTCCCAAAGTGCAGCTTTGGGCTGGCAGCTGCAGGCCCACAGCAGTGTCAACATTACAGCCTGCTGTGCAGGTTCAAAGCAGTATCATCATCATCATGGTACCAGAGTGGTATGTTCTGTGCAGGCAGATAGCAATGTCAGGGAGGCTGAGCAGAGTTTCAGGTTCATACTTACTTAATCCCTCTGTGCTAGAATGTACCTTTTCCTGGAGCTTTACTGCACAGCAAGTGGGACCAGTTCTGGCCTGATTTCACAACAGCATTCTTGTATGTTAACTATTTTTAGCTGAATAATTTGGCCAAGAGACTTGTGTGGGAACCCATCTTCACCTTCTGCTGCAGTGGACATTAATCCTCATGTGAGCAGTGCCCTTGTTCCTGAAGGGAAGGGTCATCTGGTTTTGGGGAGGAATCTCACACAGCTTTTCCATCACAAGTTTTGAACAAGTCATGTTCCACTTTGCCCTCATGCTTTCTTCACATCTAGACTGAAAATTGTTCCTTTGGTCTAGTCCTACAGTCCAGTACTAGCCAGCATTTATATAGGGTCCATTCCTTTAAATAAGACACTAACCCATTTAAATAAAACCCTAATCATGATTGGCTGCTGAGTCTATAAAACCCTCTCCAGAATTGGCAGTTGGGAGAGACAGTTGAGAGAGCTGGTTGGCAGTTGGTAATAGTTGGAAGAGCAAGAGGAGAGTTGGTGGGCATTTGGAAGAGATAACGGAACAGAAAGAGAGTTTGCTTGTAGTTGGAAGATACAGTTGGAGGAGCAAAGTCTTGTCTACAAGACCCTGTAGATGCCAGCATTGTGGGTCCATCTCTGGCAGTTCATATCTGACAGGTGGTGCCCAAACAGGAACAAAGAGCATAGTTACATGTTTGGTGACACCTTTTAATATCAGCTCTTTATCATCATCATCATATTTTTTCAATATATGCTATGCTCCATCCAGCGTTAGCCCAATAGAGACATATTTAGGGTTACTGCATCTCTGCCTCTGATGCTGTCTCTACTCATGCTGGTATCTAGTGTCATTCTGGCTATGTGAAATATTGTTTGAGTAGTTGTCCTTGGAAACCTGTGCACTCTGGCGAATAATTCTATCTTTGGAGAAACTATATAGTAATATTTTTTCACAGAACACAAAGCCTCTTGGTATTCATTTTTATGTATTTTCTTCCTAGTCAAGCTTTCTAAGGGTTCTGCAGGCTGTTGTAACATGCAGGTTTCCAGATTAGGTCTAATCTTTTGTAGCCACAGGCCACTCAATACCAAACCTCCTTCATGAGAAGTCACTGTTTTGTTTCTGATGTGAAATCATGACCTTGGGAGCAGGCTGGCATTACAAATGGGAGGGACAGGAGTTGTGATATCCTCTCACCCTTTTTAAAAGTCAATATTATAGGCACTGTTATTACAATTATGAGTTGTCCCTCATAGTCTGAATCTATAATCCCCATGTAAATTGTAGTGCCCTTTATTATTAGACTTCTCCTACCCAACAGCAGACCTATTGTGCCTGGTAGTATTGGCCCCTTTATTCTTGAGCATAGTTTGTATGGACATTGTGATAGAGTCAGGATTATATCAATTGGGCAAGGAATGTCTAGGGCAGCACTTCCAGATGTGTCAGGCTATAGCAAGTTTATGGGCCGTAGAACTGCAAGAGGAGACTTGGTGGGCAATTGGAAGACTAAGTTGCAGAAGCAAAGTCTTGTCTGCTAGGTCCTGTGGATTCCAGCAGTGTGGGCCCATTGAACTCAGTTTGGGTCTGACAGGTGATGCCTGGACAGTTAGGAAAATTAGTGAATTGAATAATTTGAAATCTTAGGAGGTATGTTTGTCTGATTATACACGATTTTCCAGTGGGTTCAGATATTGTTCCCATTTTATGCTAAGGACCTGATAGCAATCTGGATAAAATAGTTTTTGGTCTCCTGGATTTTCAATGATATAGACTTGAAAGAAATAATGAGCTATTCAACAATAATAGTAATAATAATTTAGAAATTTTATCTCCATTTTATGTTGAATAAATTTAACAAAATGAAGCCTGATTCACAGAGAATAACACTCCTTCAACCCCTCTCAAGCACAATCCACTGGTTAGAAAAACCAAGCAAACAATTAGTCACTGTCACTCTTACAAGACCTATTTCAAAAGCCAGAAGGGCCTACTATCAAAAAATGCCTACTCCTGCACTCACAGAATTGAATCAAGTGAGAATTCTGCTGAACTAGCACCAGAACAAAGGAAAAGAATGTTCCCGGTAGAGACCAGTGCACAATCTATGAATAAAAGAAATCCAAACAAAATAATTACTATAAATGAAGATATCAAAGACACACCCACATCTAGACCTGAGATAATCCACAATACCACAGATGATGAGCCTATAAATATTTCTTCAGAGTCAAAATCAGAACTAAATAATCTAGTTCCATTAAGATAAAAATGAGAGACTGGCGACTGCTTCCTGATTCTCAGTGACAACTGAAGACCTCAGCAAAAACAGCTCTCAAGCGACTAGCCACAGGTAGGATTGTCTCTGTCCACAAGAATGGGGGATAATTCCTGCCTGTGTTTGGGTTAAAGCAGACTCTATAAAAAGTGTCATCTATGGGACCGGTGAGGTGGCACTAGAAGTAAGGTGTCTGCCTTGCGAGCGCTAGCCAAGGAAGGACTGCAGTTCGATCCCCCCAGAGTCCCATATGGTCCCCCCAAGCCAGGGGCAATTTCTGAGTGCTTAGACAGGAGTAACTCCTGAGCATCAAACGGGTGTGGCCAAAAAAAAAGTGTCATCTATAACTGCTTCCTGATTCCCAGTGAGTGACAACCAAAGAGATGCAAGCAAAAAAAAGAGTATGGCCACAGAGCAAAGCTCCAAGGCCGTGCACTTCTTAGAGAGCATGAACCCCATCACAACACATAGTAAGAATCACACTTCAAAAGGGACAATGGGGAAATAATGCAGGACAACAGTATGCATAGAGATGAAGATGGCAGCTCTGATGACCCCAAAAATACCAGCCACCTAATTAACCTCTCAGATAAGGTGTTTAGAATAGAAATATGGAGAATCTTCATAGAACTCAAAGAAAGCATATTGATCTGAACAGACCACAAACAGAACTCCAAACTGAAATAATGGGACTGAATAACCTAGTAAAAGAAATGAAAAACTATGGAAAGTCTCTCCAATAGAGTAACAGCAGCTGAGGACAAAATTAGTGAGCTGGAAGATGAGATGCATAACAAATCCATACAGAAGAAGAGATTGGAATAAAATCTTAAAGCAAATGATCATAAAATGGAAAAACTACTCAAAGATTGTGAAAAGATGAAAATGAAAGTGTTCAGGGCCAGAGTGGTGGCACAAGCAGTAGGGTGTTTGCCTTGCATGCACTGACCCAGGACAGACTGTAGTTCAATCCTCTGGCCTCCCATTTGGTCCCCCAAGCCAGGAACAATTTCTGAGCACATAGTCAGGAGTAACTCCTGAGCGTCACAGGGTGTGGCCCCTAAACAAAAACAAACAAATCAAAAGAAAATAGAAGTATTAGATAAATTCAACAGAAAAAAGAATCACTGAAGTCTCAGAAATCCAGGAAGAAAATCTCCAGGAAGAATCAACAATCAAGGAGATCATTACAGAGAAACTCCCAGAGCTAAAGACTACATACAACCACACCTGCATGCCCAAAGAGTACCAGCTAAAAGAGACTCAAAGAAAAGCACCCTAGGCACATCCTAGTCACAATGATGAATCCCACAGTTAGGGATACAATACTGAAAGCAGCAAGGTCAAAAGGGAAATTACATTTAAATGGAGCATCTTTAAGATTTATAGCAGACCTGCCACAAGAAACCCCCAAGGTCAGAAGACAGTGTTGGGATATAGTGACAAAACTCAATGAAAAGAATGCTTTGCCTAGAATACTGCACCCAACCAGACTTATTTTCAGGCTTGAAGGAAGTATACATGGCTTCATGGATAAACAACAGCTCAGAAACTTTATAAACTCAAAACCAGCCCTAATTTTTAATTCATAGCAAGCTGTACAGAAACAATGAAGTTGAGAAGAGAGAGATTAAAAATGCAATTCCATTTAAAATAGTATCAAAAAATATCAGGTACCTAGGAATCAACCTTACAAGGGAAGTGAAAGACCTATACCAGGGAAACTACAAAACACTCCAGAAAGAAATTGAAGAGGACCTAAAGAAATGGAAGAACATCCCATACTCATGGATAGGTAGAATTAATATAGTAAAAACGACTATCCTACCCAAAATACTATATAGATTTAATGCAATCCCTATCCAAATTCAGACATCATTCTTTAAAGAATTAGAACAATCAATCACAAAGTTCATCTGGAACCACAAAAGACCCAGGATAGCCAAACACGTACTGAAAAACAAGAAGCTGCATGGTATCTCCTTATCTAACTTAAAACTATACTATAAAGTCATAGTGATCAAAACAGCATGGTGCTGGTACAGAGACAGGACCTCAGACCAGTGGGTCAGAACAGAATTCCAAGACATAAATCCCCAGATATACAGCCAACTAATATTTGATAAAAGAGGCAAGAACTTGAAATGGAACAAAGAAAATTTATTCAACAAATAGTGTTGGTACAACTGGAAAACCACATGTACAAAAGTGAAAATTGACCCATACCTCACCCCTTATACAAAAGTCAACTCAAAATGGATCAAAGACCTTGAAATCAGACCCAAATCTATAAAGTTTATCGAGAATAAATCTATAAAGTTTATCGAGAACACTCGAAGATCTATACATCAAAAAGGTCTTCGAGCACGGAGCACCAATGGCAAGAACTTTAGCATCAAACATAAACAAATGGGACTACATCAAGCTAAAAAGCTTCTGCATGGCGAAAGAAACCCTACTTAACACAAGAAAACAGTAAACAGAATGGGAAAAATCTTTTCACTCGACATATCAGATAAAGGGCTGATATCTAGAACATACAAAGCACTCAGAAAGCTGAGTCCCCCCCAAGCCAAATAAAGCCATAAAAATGGGGAGAAGAAATGAATAGACACTTCTCTGAGGAAGACAGAAGAATAGCTAACAAACACATGAAAACATGCTCACCTTCACTCATCATCAGGGTGATCCAAATCAAGACAACCATGAGATACCACCTTACACCAGTGAGGATGGCTCACAGCAAAAATAATGAGAACAACCTCTGCTGGTGAGGATATGGTATGAAAGAAACTCTCATCCACTGCTGGTGGGAATGCTCCCTAGTCCAACACCTATGGAGAACAGCATGGAGAGTGCTCAATGAACTCAGAATTGAGCTGCCATTTGACCCAGCAATTGCTCTCCTTGGTATATACCCCCAAGTTGGAAGGACATTCATTCCAAAATACGTGTGCACCCCACTATTTATCGCAGCACTCAGTATAATAGCCAAGTCCTGGAACCAACCTCGATGTCCAACAACAGATGAGTGGATCATTAAGATGTGGTACCTATACACAATGCAATACTATATGGCAGTCAGAAATGATACAATCACAGACTTTGCAGAAACGTGGATGGACCTAGAACATATTATGTTAAACGAAGTAAGTCAGAAGACAAAAGATAAACACAGAATGATAGCACTATTCTGAAACACCTAGAACATACACCTTATATACAATTAATATTCAACAAACAAATAACAGGGTTTAACAGGGTAGAAACTCCAAACACTGTAATAGTCAACACATATTCGGGAGCAGTGCCCAAAATACATGAAAAAGGAACAACACAACTCTTGACTACACATTAAACCACAAAGAAACCAGCAACAGCAAAAACAGCAGCATAGAGAGAACAGGTAAATAATCAGCCTTCCACTATAAAGACCCATAATAATTCCTTAGGGATCCTATACAGGACCACAGGTAAAGTATATGATGGGAAACCACTGACTCCAATGGAAACAGCCCATAACACTATAATTTAATGCCTTAATATTACTATATTTAAAACAACCTCTCAGCTTTTCTCTCCACAGGCATTCTTGGACACGAAGGGTGGACAAACTAAGATGGCATCTCAGGGCTCAGTCACATGAGATACCATACCCAGCTTGCACCATGAGAACATCCCAAGAAAACTCTTTAACATATACTTTATCCCTAGGTTATGCCTTCTTTTAGGATTTGAGCATGTGACCAGCCAACCACCGAAACAGCAACTGTGACCTACAGACCTATACTACAGGCCCTACTCATTGATCAAATTCAAGCAAACTAGCATTCCCTTGCTATTTCCCCCTCTTCTCTCACTACTTTCTCTTTTATTTCTCTTTTCTCCTTTTTTCTTTTCTCTTCCCATTTCCTCTCTAATGTATTTTATCTTTCCTTCTTTCCTACCCCTTTCATATACTTTTCCCTTTCCCCCCTTTTGAAATCCAACTATTCCTTCACCCCTCGATTCCATCCAGACCTCCCACCACATTAAAACTCCTCACCCTCAGTTCTTAATCCATTAGGCATCAAGACTGACTTCCTACCCCAACTAACCAGTACCCAGCACCCAAGCGAAGGGAACCCAGTCAAACCCACACCTCGCCCCCTGCAAGAAAAGCAACCAACTCCCTTGTGGACTCATGCTGCGCGACCCTCCCCACCAACTCCCCTGAATGTGGACTGCTACTTGAAACCGGACTTAGCTCTAAAAGTATCCCCAGTACAAGAACTCTTCCAAGACCTCCCTACTGCAAATCCCTTGCCAATTTCAAAAAGGTCAGGGGATGTGATTAAAAGGTGCCAGGGAACCCACACACCACAAGAAAATCCCAAAAGACAATGTGGAAACCTGTACCTTCAACACAAGTATAAGACTTGTATTACACCATCTCTTTACCTGCTTTTCCCCAAAAGTAAGGTAGCCTCTTGTACCACTTTTTACCTTTAATTATTTTGTTGATTCATTTTTTTAAATGTTTGTTCTACATATACATATGTGAGCACATATACTTTTATTCCCATTTTTTACCCTTTTTTGGATGTGTGATCTGTTTCTGTTTCCCTCTCTGTCCATACCCAAATGCACCGACAATATAAAGTAGCACCATTTCTCCCTGCAAAGGCACACAAAAAAAGGGGAAATCTCACATAGAAAAAAGGGCTCTTATCTTCTAGGGATAGGAACTCATACTTGTTTACAATACAGGGATATCTCCCACCTTGAAAATATGTCACGTGGACCCAACTTAGACTTTAGGTGATTAGACACCATCTGTCCAGCCTTGAATCCAGGATCATAGACATAGAATTGACACAGTTCTTCACAACAGCTACAGGAAACAAATCCCATCCGGGACATCCTTAATACCGCAAGTGCCGGCCCTAATATGTTATCCTGACAGCGAGGGAAATGGGATCAACTTGACCTAAGAGCAGGTTATCACCAGCTAATGATAAGACAAAATCAGAAGACTTGTCACTCTGGTCGGTCAAAAGCCAAGATTGCGATTTACAGATGACTGATGGCTAGAACCAAGACTGGACTGTATATATGTTGGGACCAATAAAAAAGCCCTAGTCTAGAGTTTGAACTACGAACCGCACAACAACCATGATCCCCAGTTCCAAAGGTTTGGCAGAACCAAGTCCAACCCAATGGGGCTTCTGGAAACACAGTGAAAGACACTATCCTAGGTTCCATCCTAGGATCAATGCAAGGAGCAAGATCACAATCCACAGAAGATGGATTAATATGACACTGAGGGAACAGAACTTCTAGAACCAGAAAGAAAGACTTCATCATAAGTCCCACTCCAGGACCTGTGCAGATACTGAGATCTCTAGATACAGAGGTCTGATTCCATCACCCAGGATGGAGTAGAAGTCTTCCAAATGCCACGAATGCACCACCAGGAGAGTAATTGAACCTGAACGGAACCTATAGTTAATCCCGTGACAATATACTCCAAGGGTGGAGAAACCCCACAACGCTTAGGCCAAGTGAATTCCTTTTCGAATGACCCCAATATTTACTGTGCCAGTGCAGGAGGGAAAAAAGGCAAAGAACACAAAACTTTTTTATTTACTTATTATTTATTTTTTATATATTATTTTTTATCTTCATTCTTCATTATTATTTTTTCTTATTTTTATTTACCTATCTAGCTTTTGTCTATTTCTTTTTTTTTTTTTT
>PVKC010005868.1:0-18998 GCA_004027635.1 Crocidura indochinensis | reverse complement strand
TTCACCCTCTTTTTCTCCTTCGTCTCTCAAACCTACGATGAGAGCCTCTAGAAGGATTCTGCCCATTTTCGGCATATTAGACTTTTACCCCAGTTTACTACTTTTCTCTTTTTCAAACAAAACCACATAACTTGAACTATCTAGTCCTGCCTCCCAGTTAGAGGGGGAAATAAGGGAGGCACCAAGACCAAGACTACTAAGTAGTAAGCTAGGTACAGAGGGGACCACATATTCTAGCAGCCCCGGGGCAGAGGGAGGAGGATATGAGAGATAGGACGAACACAGAGGTGTAGGGAGGACAAAGCGGTGATGGGAACCCCCCTGATTTTATGTAAATATGTACCTATAATATTATTGTCAACAATGTGTAAACCACTATGATCGAAATAAAAATTATATTTAAAAAAGGGAGAGACAGATGGAGAGAGACAGAGAAGTAAAATGCTTGCCTCAGGATCAGGGGAGGGTGAGTAGTAGGCAAACTAGGGATATTGGTGGCGGTACATGTGCAATGGTGAAGGTAGTACATTATTCTGACTGAAATTCGACCATCAACAATTTTGTTACTTCTGTACTAAAATAACGTAATTATATATATATATATATATATATATATATATAAATGAAAAATTCTGCTTAAAAATAGCCTATTTAGAGTACCGGTGGGGGCTGGGTGGGGAAGAGGGAGATTTGGGGCATTGGTGATGGGAATGTTGCACTGTATGGGTGGTGTTCGTTACATGACTGAAATCCAAACACAATCATGTATGTAATCAAGGTGTTTAAATAAAATAAAATATATTATTAAAGAAAAAGAAACGCAGAGTAGCAAAATGGATCAAAAAGCTGAATCCAATGTTTTTCTGCCTACAAGAAACACGTCTGAATAATCAAAACAAGCATAAACTCAAATAAAAGGCTGGAGGAAAATCATCCAAGCAAACACCTTTAAAAATGTGGAGTGGCCATATTAGTATCAGATGAAACGAACTTTAGACTCAGAAAAGTTATAAGGGACAAAAATGGTTATTTTGTACTAATCAAAGGATATGTACACACTCTGAGGACTTCAAGGGAAATCTCTTCTGTGCCTGTCTGTGTTTCTTGAATACCTGAAGGTCTCCTCAGAGGCCTAGGGAGCGCACTCCCAAAAAACTGCATTCTGAAGCTGCCCAGTGAGTAACTTCTGACTGTTGGAGTCGCCAACCAATAAGCTGAGATCTCTGGCCTGTGGAGGCTCCTCTCTGCTGTGCCTTTGATCCCTTTGAGGACTTCAAGGGAAATCTTTCCTGTGCCTGTCTGTGTTTCTTGAATACCTAGGTCTCCTCAGAGGCCTACGGAGCGCACCCCCCCAAAATGCATTCTGAAGCTGCCCAGTGAGTAAAGTCTAGCTGTGAGGGTCGCCAACCAGTTATCGGAGCTCTTTGACCTGTGGAGGCTCCGCCCTGCTGTGCCTTTGATCACTCTGGGGACTTCAAGGGAAATCTTTCCTGTGCCTGTCTGCGTTTCTTGAAGACATGAAGGTCTTCTTAGAGGCCTAGGGAACACACCCCCAAAAAATGCATTCGGAATTTGCCCAGTGAGTAGAAACTGTCAACTAGAGGCAGCAGAAGAGCCCGGTAGCTCCACTTCATTTCGCGGCCGCGCACTCTTTCTAACCAATGAACCCCACCAAAACACGCAGGAAAAACCACACTATAAGCATGACAATGAGGAAACCTCACAGGCAAACACCATGCACAGAGAATGAAGAAGATAGCTTGGATGACCTAAAAAATTGCAACCATCTGATTAGCCTCTGGATAAGGAACCTAAAATAGCAATATGGAAGATGTTTGTAGACTCAAAGAAAGCACAGATTTATCTGAACAGAACACAAAGACAGAAATCAGAAAACTCCAAACTGAAATAACAGATCTGAAAAACACGGTAGTGCAACTGAAAACCTCAATGGATGGTCTCGCCAGCAGGGTAACAGAGACTGAGGAGAGAATCAGAATACTGGAAGATGAGATGCAGAAAAACTCAACACAGCAGAAGAAATTGGGAAAGTAACTTAAGACAAACGATCAGGCAATGGAAAAAGTTCTCAAGGAATGCGAACAGATGAAAATAGAAGTCTTTGATAAACTCAACAGAAACAACACAAGAATCATTGGAGTCCCAGAGATCCAGGTAGGAGATCTCCAGGAAGAATCAGCTGTCAAAGACATCATCAAAGAGATACTCCAGAGTTAAAGACTACATGCAATCAAATCATGCATGCCCGAAGAGTACCAGCTAAAAGAGACCCAAAGAAAAACACCTCAAGACACATCCTCGTTACAATAACATATCCCACAAATAAAGATAGAATACTGAAGGCGGCAAGATCAAAAAGGGAAATTACATTTAAAGGAGCATCCCTAAGACTTACAGCAGACATGTCACAAAACTCTCAAGGCCAGAAGACAGTGATGGGATATTGTGACAAGACTGAATTAAATGAATGCCTCACTGAGAATACTGCACCCAGCCAGACTCACGTTCAGGTTTGAAGGAAAAATACATCATTTTATGGATAAACAACAGCTCAGAAAGTTCACAGATAAAAAATCATCCTTAAAGGGTAAACTGACAGGTCTATTTTAAGACAAGAGAGACCAACAAACACAGCAAACTTATCTACAAAGATGACATTAAATTCTATGACAATCATCTCCCTCAATGTATATGGACTAAATTCACCAATTAAAAGACACAGAGTGGCAAAATGAGTCAAAAAGATGAATCCAACCTTCTGCTGCCTACAAGAAACACACCTGAATAGTCAGAACAAACAGACTCAAAATCAAAAGCTGGAGGAAAATCATCCAAGCAAACAACACCCTCAAAAAAGCTGGGGTGGCCATATGAATACCTGATGACACCAACTTTATACTCAGAAAAATGGTAAGGGACAAAGATGGACACTTTGTACTAATCAAGATATATGTGCCACAGGAAGAAATCAGACTATTAAACATATATGCACCCAATGAGAGACCATCAAATTATCTATTACAGTTACTGAAAAATCTGAAAAAGGCACCAATAATAACACAATAATTGTGGGAGACCTCAACATGGCCCTATCAACACTTGATAGGTCAATCAGACTGAAATCCAACAAAAACATACTAGCCCTGAAAAGAGTAATGGAAGAAAGAGGACTAGTAGATATATATATATATAAGACACTCCATCCCAAAAAACTTGGATACACATTTTTTCCAATGTACATGGCTCATTATCCAGAATAGATTACATGCTGACACATAAAACATACCTCCACAAAATCAAGAGGATATAAATCTTGCAGGCTACCTTTGCTGACCACAAGGCTCTGAAATTAGATGTGAACTACAAAGTCACACAGAGGGAAATATTTAACAAGTGGAAATTAAACACACTTCTACTTAACAACCAGTGGGTCCGAGATGAAATCAAAACTTTCCTGGAAACAAATGATAATGAAGACACAAACAGCCAGAATCTATGGAACACAATAAAAGCAGTCCTGAGAGGAAAATTTATAGCTCTACAAAGACACATCAGCAAGAAAGAAGGGGCATATCTGAATAACTTAATGACGCAGCTCAAAAAATTAGAAAATGACTGACAAAAGGAACCAAAAAAGGGAGACAGAAGGATTTAACAAAGCTGAAAGCAGAAATCAATAAAGTGGAACCCCCCCACCCAAAATCTGAAAGATCAATTAAAGCAGAAGTTGGTTCTTTGAAAAAATAAACAAGTTTGATAGACTATTGGCAAAACTCACAAAGAAAGAGAGAGAGAGAGAAACCAGATAACCCATATTAGAAATGAAAAGGGGGAGATCACGATAGCTATTGCAGAGATCCAAAGGGTAATCAGAGACTACTTTGAGAAACTTTATGCTACTAAACATGAGAACCTAGAAAAAAGGATAAATTCTTGGACACTTATAACCTTCCACAGTTAAATAAGGAGGATGTAGCATATCTAAATACCCCCATCACTATTGAAGAAATTGAAGCTGTAATCAAACATCTGCCCAAAAAGAAAAGCCCAGGTCCAGATGGATTTCATAATGAATTTTTTCAAATTTTTCAAGAGGAGCTACTACCAATCCTAGCCAGGCTCTTCCATGAAATTGAAAAAACGGGAACACTCCCAAACAACTTTTATGAAGCCAACATCACCTTGGTACTAAAACCAGACAGAGATACTGCCAAAAAAGAGAATTACAGACCAATATCCCTGATGAATGCAGACGCAAAGATTTTCAACAAAATCCTGACAAATAGGATCCTTGCATCATGAAGAAGATCATACACTACGACCAAGTAGGTTTCATCCCAGGAATGCAAGGATGGTTTAACATCTATAAATCTATCAACATCATACACAATATCAACAACAAGAAAAATAAAGATCACATGATCATATCAATAGATGCAGAGAAAGAATTTGATAAGGTCCAATACCCACTCTTGATCAAAACTCTCAGCAAGATGGGAATGAAAGGAACCTTTCTCAATCTATTTGAAGCCATATACAACAAGCCAGTGGCAAATAATAACCTAAACGGAGAAAAACTAAAAACCTTTCCTCTAAATTCTGGTAAAAGACAAGGCTATCTGCTCTCACCACTCCTCCTCAACATAGTACTAGAAATGCTTGCTATAGCGATCAGGCAAGAAAAAGATATCAAGCGAATCCAGATAGGAAAGGAAGAAGTCAAGCTCTCATTGTTTGCAGATGCATGATACTCTACTTAGAAAACCCTAAAGACTAACAAAAAGCTTCTAGAAACAATAGACTCATATAGCAAGGTGGCAGGCTACAAAACTAACACACAGAAATCAATCGCCTTTTTATACACCAATAATGATAGGGAAGAGAAGGACGTCAAGAAGGCAATCCTATTCACATTAGTGCCACACAAACTCAAATATCTTAGAGTCAACTTGATCAAAGACGTGAAGGACCTATACAAAGAAAACTATAAAGTCCTGCTCCAAGAAATAAGGGAGGACACAGGGAAATGGATACCCTGCTCATGGATTGGCAGGATTAACATAATTAAAATGGCAATACTCCGCAAAGCATTATACAGATTTAATGCAATCCCCTTAAGATATCCATGACATTATAAAGAAGTGGATCAAACACTTATGAAGTTATCTGGAACAATAAACACCCTCAAATAGCTAAAGTACTCCTAGGGAAAAAGGAAAATGGGATGCATTACTTCCTCCAACTTTAAACTGCACTACCAAGCAATAGCTATCAAAATAGCATGGTATTGGAATAAAGACAGATCCTCAGATCAGTGGAATAGGCTTCAGTTCACAGACAATGTTCCCCAGTCATACAATCACCTAATTTTTGACAAAGGAGCAAGAAATCCTAAGTGGAGAAGGAAAAATCTCTTCATCAATTGGTGCTGGCAGAACTTGTTAGCCACTTGCAAAAAAGTGAACATAAACACCAGTTAACATCATGTACGAAGGTAAAATCTAAATGGACTAAAGACCTTGATATCAGACCTGATACCATAAGGCATATAGAACAACACGTCGGTAAAACAATCCATGACATTGAGACTAAAGGCATCTTCAAGGAGGAAACTGCACTTTCCAAACAAGTGGGAGCAGAGATCAACAGATGGGAATTCATTACACTGAGAAGCTTCTGCACCTCAAAAGAAATAATGCCCAGGATACAAGAGCCATCCACCGAGTGGGAAAAACTATTCACCCAACACCCATCAGATAACTGACTAATCTCCAAAATATACCAGGCACTGACAGAACTTTACAAGAAAAAAAATCTAATCTCATCAAAAAATGGGGAGAAGAAATGAACAGAAACTTTGATAAAAAAGAAATACAAATGGCCAAAAGGCTCGTGAAAAAATGTTCCTCATCACTAATCATCAGGGAGATGCGAATCAAAACAATGATGAGATATCATCTCACACCACAGAGATTGGCATGCATCACAAAGAATGAGAACAATCAGTGATGGTAGGCATATGGAGAGAAAGGAACTCTTATCCACTGCTGGTGAGAATGCTGTCTAGTCCAACCTCTATGGAAAATGATATGGAGATTCCTCCAAAATCTGGAAATTGAGCTCCCATTCAACCCAACTATTCCACTCCTAGGGATATACCCTAAGAACACAAGAATACAATACAAAACCCCTTCCTCACACCTATATTTATTGCAGCACTATTCACAATAGCCAGACTTTAAAAACAACCAAGATGCCCTTCAACATACAAATGGCTAAAGAAACTGTGGTACATATACACAATGGCATATTATGCAGCCATCAGGAGAGATAAAATCATGAACTTTTCCTATACATGGATGTACATGGAAGCTATCATGCTGAGTGATCATGATGAAGTCAGAGGGAAAGAGAGAGACGCAATATAGTTTCACTCATCTATGGGTTTTAAGAAAAATAAAAGTCATTTTTGCACCAATCCTCAGAGACAATGAGAGGAGGTGGAACTTCCAGCTCACTTCATGAAGCTCACCACAAAGAGTGGTGAGTGCAGTTATAGAAATAACTACAGAGAGAGCTACCATAATCATGTGAATGAATGAGGGAACTGGAAACCTGTCTTGAGTACAGGTGGGGGAGGGGTGGGATGGAGGGAGATTTGGGACATTGGTAGTGGGAATGCTGCACTGGTGAAGGGGGTATTCTTTACATGAATGAAACCTAATCACAATCATATTTGTATTCAAGATGTTTAAATGAAGAAAAAAAGGAAAAAAGACTATGTAGAACAAGATGAAATCACACTCCTAAACATATGTGCACCCAATGAAGGACAAGCAAAATATTTAATACAATTGTTGACAAACCTGAAAGAAGATATCAATAGCAACAAAATTATAGTGGGAAATCTCAACACTGCCCTGACACCCCTTGATAGTTCATCCAGGTTGAAACCCAACAAGAATATATTAGCTCTGAAAAGGGAAATGGAAGAAAGTACATATATATATAAGTACATATATATATATATGTTGCACAAACTACCTTCACTGTTCTTAAGGCATGGAAACTAGATGTAAACTACAAAAAAAAAAGACAGAAGAAAAACTTTATCACCTGGAACTAAACAGTTCACTACTGAACAGCCAGTGAGTCAGAGATGAAATCAGAAAGGAAATCAAAACATTCTTGGAGATGGTAAATGAGGTACCGTCTCACAAAACAGAGACTGGCACACATCACAAAGCACACTAACAATCAGTGCTGGGAGAAAGGAAGTGTGGGGAGAAAGAAACTCTCATTCACTGCTTTTAGGAATACTGTCTAGTTCAGCCCTTGTGGAAAACAATATGGAGATTCCTAAAAAAAAAAAAAAAACCTGGAAATTGAGCTCTCATTTGATCCAGCTATCCCACTCCTAGGGATATACCCTAGGACCTCAAAAACGTGATACAAAAATCCCTTCCTCACACCTATATTCATTGCAGCCCTATTTACAATAGCCAGACTCTGGAAACAACCAAGATGCCCTTTAACAGATAAATGACTAAATGCAGCCATCAGGAGAGATGAAGTCATGAAATTTTTCTATACATAGATGTACATGTAATCCATTATGCTGAGTGAAATAGGTCAGAGGGAGAGATAGAGACAAAGAACAGTCTCAATCATTTATGGGTTTTAGAAAAAGACATTGAAATAATTCCCAGAGATGAGGGCTAGAAGAACTGGCTCAAGATATGAAGCTCACCACAAAGAGTGGTGAGTATAGTTAGAGAAATAACTAAGCTGAGAACTATCATAACAGTGTCAGTGAGTGAGGGATGTAGAAAATTTGTCTTGAATACAGGCGGGGGTGGGGGTAGAGGAAGGAGTAGATGGGGTATTGGTGATCAGAAAGTTGTTCTGGTGAAGTGGGTGTGTTCTAAATTTTTATGACTGAAACCCAACTACAATCATCTTTGTAATTATGATGTTTAAATAAAGATATTGTTTTAAAAAGAGAGGCTAACATAAATAGACCCCATGAAGTACCTACGTACCAAGAATTAAAAATAAATTCCCTGAGTAGTTTTTTAAAAGCCTGCATGGCATATGGGCCAACATTCCCATACTGCTCCAAGTATCTGTCAATCTGGAGCAAAAACATACTTTGGCCCCACAGGCAAATGTGGCTAAGTGATGAGGTGAAAGCTAATTACTCAACTTGGGAAAATTAGGCAGGAGTTATTTGGAATCAAAATCACCCTTGATATGTTGTTAGGAGAAAGAGAATATCAAAAATCAAAAATCAAGCCGCCAGGGGCCCGGGAGATAGCATGGAGGTAAGGCGTTTGCCTTTCATGCAAAAAGGTCATCGGTTCGAATCCCGGTGCCCCATATGGTCCCCCGTGCCTGCCAGGAGCAATTTCTGAGCATGGAGCCAGGAGTAACCCCTGAGCACTGCCGGGTGTGACCCCCCCAAAAAATAAAAAAAAAATCAAGCCGCCATATGCCTCATAATCTTAAATTATATTAGGGATATTGTCCTATCTTAGTTGAAAAAAGTAGATGCAGACTCTGAGTTTAAGATAGCTTTACCTACAAGATCTTCCAGGGTGTATCTGAGCCATTTGCCCAATTCATCAGCAAGCTAAGGCAGTACAGAGACAAGTTAAGAATAAGGAGGTCCAAGATCATTTAATAAAGCAACTTACATTTGAAAATGGTAATAAGGAGTGTCAGATCATTTTACGACCAAAAAGGGAGAGAGAAGATGTAATTGGATACCTCAAAGCATTACAGAACATTGGTTCCATTTCCCACCAGGCTTGAGTAAATACCCTTGAGTCTTATTCAATGCAAAAACAAACTAGGAGACCATGATAGCAACAAAGAGAATTTAGAGCCCTACCCAACCATGCATATTTTAGGCCACTACCTGAACCTTGTCCTAAATATGGTAGAGGCAATCATTGGGCAGGAGATTGCCAACCTGCTTATGCAAACATAGGACAGCCCCAGAACTCCCAAATGCTGGGATTGATGTTTTAATTGTGACATGTTTGATTATTACAAGAGGGAATGCAGGGCCCTTTCTACTCCACCCTCTGGAGATGGCCACCAGATTTTGTGGGGCCTGGGGTAGGCCATGGCCCAGTTTCCTGGCATTTGCTGGAAATTAATAGGGCCATATCTTGTCCAATGTTTACCTCAATTGCATCATAGGCATGGTCTGGTTGGCCATCTCCAGAGGGTGGCAGTTGGAGGAGACAGTTGGAAAAGGAAAAGGTGGTAGGCAGTGGAAGAGACAGTTGTAGGATAAAAGTCTTGCTGGCAAGGTTCCGTGAACTTCAGCAGCATAGGCCCATCTCTGGCAGTTCAGATCTGGCACTTTAGGTCTATGTCTCGAGTCACAGGACACTAGGATGGAAGGCATCACGTTTATTCCTCTGCTCATCTTACTATCTACCAACTCTTAGGCCCCAAATGGGCATTCAAAAGTCCCAGAATAGCAACTCCATTTTGGGTGATTTTGTAAAGAGCCACATGTTTTAATGGGAGAGTTTTGAGACTAAGGGTGGAGCTGTGCTCTTCTGAAGTTCACATTGCCGAAGAAACAGCAAGAATTGGGAAGCAGGTGTAAACTAGAGTCAGTCAGTACTCCGTAGCTAGTGTCTGGTCCAGTTCCTGTAGCGGTACATGGGGAAATAATATAAAATGGACTGAAAGTACTTCAACATTTTTGTGGATGATAGACATTTGAGAAATAATGACACCTCCAGACCTTAATTCCAAACATCCTTATTGTCATTAACTGATTGCTTTATTTACAGATGCACAACTTTGTGAAAGGTATTTTCACAAATTTCAGGAGTCAAAATGTGGAGAACAACTTGTAATTGAAAAGCCTGGCTGAGATTTGAGGAAACATTCACCTGCTCTGGATTCCATATTTGCTGATGATAGATAATAAGGATCAGTGCAATTATTTAATACCAGTACCTCAAAAATCTGAAACAAATGCAGCATCAAAAACAAAGCAGATATTGAGATGAAAGAATTTCTGCTTGTATGCATTGATTGATTCTAGGCCACTGCTACACAGAAAATGAGAGTGGGCACAGGGTACATACAGACAAGTGGCATCATGAAGACAGTGTCTGAGCTTACATTGTCTATAAATGTACAGGACAAGGGACAAAAAGCCTTTGGACAAAGCCCAACCCTTTCAGGTGCCTTCACAGCCTGCAGAAATCCACCTCTCCATTCACCCTTACCCCTTTCCTGCTGATCTGTCATGCAAGATAAGTCTCCTCAGAGCCCCCTTTACTTCCTTGTTTCTGAGCGTGTAGATCAGGGGGTTCAGAAGTGGGGTGACTATGTTATAGAAGAGGGTGAGGAACTTGCCCTGGTCCTTGGACGAGCTTTTTCCAGGTTGCATGTACATGTAGATAATGTTTCCATAGAAAAGAGAGACCACTGTGAGGTGGGAGCCACAGGTGTTGAAGACTTTCTTCAAGCCTGATCCGGATCGAATTTGCAACACGGCCCTCAAAATACAGCCATAGGAGATGAGGATGAACATCAGGGGTAAGAGCACAATGATCACTGCCAGGACAAAGGCAACACCTTCAACAACTGCTGTGTTGACACATGCTATGCGGATGAGAGCTGGCATCTCGCACAGAAAGTGGTCCACAGTCCAGTGCCCACAGCGGGGAAGGGTCAGGGTAGCTGGTGACATGGCCAAGGAGTTGGCCGCCCCTAAGCCCCAGGCCACCAACACCAAGACCAGACAGAGCCGTGGGTTCATGATCACCATGTAATGCAGGGGCTTGCACACTGCCACAAAGCGGTCATAGGCCATGACTGCCAGCAGCAGGCACTCCACACCACCCAAGCCCAGGAAGAGGAAGAGCTGGATGGCACAGCCTATGTAGCTGATAGTTTTGTCATGTCCGTGGAGATTATAGAGCAGTTGCGGGATGGAGCTGGTGGTGAAGCTGAGATCCAGGAAGGACAGGTGGGTGAGGAAAAAGTACATGGGGGTCTGGAGATGTGGGTCCAGCCGGGACACCAGGATAATGGTGCTATTGCCCATAAGAGTCAGAATATAAGCAACCAAGATGACCACAAAAAGGATCCTTTCCAGATGAGGACGGTCAGAAAAACCCAAAAGGATGAAACATTCCTTGGTGCTGTCATTGGTTCCATCCATCCCTGCACCTGACGATGAATTTCAACACTGGTCATGTCACAGGTGATGTCACCTGCAGTGGACAGGTGGTTATCTGTATCTTTCCTTTTTGTCCTCAATCACCCAGAAAGAGAGACAAGGAGAGACAAGGAGGCTCATTCGTTTATTCTCAATGCAGAAATTACATGTCACAAACAGTGATAATGTATGAACTGGATCAGCCAAATTGGATCAATCAAACCAATTTAAGTATGTATGTCTCCACACCTCATTTTACTCCTATATATCATTAAATTTAATGAAAATGAAACAAAACATTTTATATTGTGATTCTGTGCTTTTTGTTCTCAGAAATAGAATAAGTATATTCTTTAAAATGGAAATTTACGGACCAGAGCAATAGCACAGCATTCAGATTCAATCAGTAGCATCTCATATGGTTCATAAGTATCATCAGGAATAATTCTTGAGTCATGAGTGAAGAAACAGGAGTAATCCCTGTGCACCACTGAGTGTGGCTCAACAAAACAAAAGTATCCACAATGCAGTGCAAACTCTTTTAGACTTACCTCTAGAAAATGAGATGAACTTTATAGAATATTTTCATTTGATTGCTTCAGAATTAAGTAATACTAGTCAAGACTTTGCATGTACTAAAATACATATACATTAATGTAAGCCATATAAAATATTCATTATATGTCCATAGAAAATGTTTCTATTCTGAGACTCTTTGTATATCTTCTTCACCTTGTTCCATCTTAAACTTTTGCATAATCATTATGACGAACACTTTAGAAAAAGAAATAAGGTGCTGGGGAGCTAAATGATGACAAATATATAAAGTTAGGAGGGAAAGCATTTTGGTAATTTTGCAATTATATAGTACCACAGAAATTTACATTGCATGCTTTTGTGGTTCACATTTGTAAATTCTAGAAAATGGAGAGAAGTGAGAACAAGGAGATGAGTCGAGCAGACTGTGTAAAGGAATATACGTTTGCATCAAGCTCAAACTTGAGTTCAGCCTCCTCCTGAAGATGCTCTCAGGCTGGGAGTGGGGAAAATGGCTGCTTTATGCAGGCTGCTCCAGACTGGTGGTAACAAGGCATATTATTTGTATTCTGGCTCTTGCTGTTCTGTGTTTTCCAGAGCTATCTCTTAGGAACATTTGTGCTGGCCAGTGTGTCCCTTTGCCCTAAGAGCAGCACTGGTCATGATGTTTCTGTGGCTACTGTCTTGGCATATTTGTCCTTCTCCCTGTCCTTCTCAGAGGGAGAAAATGTTGTTCATGCTCAGTTTCTTGCATCAACCTATGTGCCTTTCTCTCCACCCAAGCTTCCATATGATTTATCACTTCAGAGCCTAACCCCAGCGAGCAGGCCTAGGACTCATGTTTCCAAACCCACAGTCTACTCACATTGCCACTCTGTAGTTGTTAGGCGTCACTCCAAGCAGGATAGAGTAGATGCAGACAGCTAGGGAGTGCAGAGAGCCCGATATAGAACCTTGGCTCACGGTAGTGCTGCACACTGGTGTGGATCACATAGTGGGGTGGCAGAATATGTTGTTTTCTGTGGTCTGTTGCTCTCTGCTCTATTTGAGGGGAGGGACTGTGGCAATGACAGCTTGGAGCAACCTCCAGAGGAGACAGGAAAGGGACTCTGTGTCTGGGTCCATAACTGGCCCAGATATGATGCAATTTCTCACCCACAGGGACCATTACTTTGCTCTAGGCATGAGTCATGTATGTCCTTTATCTCCCAGAGGGTCCAAACATAATCCTGAGAATTTGTCCCATGATATTAAATAGATTATCAAAGCTAAACAAAATGGGGACTCATATGCATTGGTTTAGTGTTAACTCTAGTGGGTCATCTGCTCCTTCCCTTGCCCCTAATAATTATAGTATGTATAAAGGCAATCGTGCCTGAAACTGCTCATTCATTTCTTTTTCACTTTGACCTACAATAAGTCTAACAAAACTATTTTGAAAATTTAGCCAAGAAATTTATATGTTAGTCTTACCAAGGGAAAATGCTCTGGATTATTGTTTCAAGAAAGCTTATTATACCCCCCCAAAGAGGTTTTAAAAAATTCTAGGTGAATATATTTTTATTTATTTTTAGTTTTGATTTTAAATGCAGTTGCCATCCTATTAGCATTTGAACTCCATGTTTAAAAGTGCAGAGTAGATTTATGAGGAAGTATTTTCCACCTGTGGCTTATCAGATTTGCCATAAGACCACATTTCTAAGTGCTTTTAAAGAAATGTGATCTCACAAGGGGGAATCTTTAATAAGTATTAACAAATACAGCATATAACTTGCACCTATGACCCAATGACATGTTATCAAAAGATATTTGAACTAATTTGAGTTCATTTTAATAATTATTATCTGGCCATTTTAGAGTTCATGCAGTACTGGAGCAAGGGAGTGATGAGAGCTTTCGTTGACGTAACTGCACAGTCTCCTCAAATATTTAGTATTCTTGCATAGGAATTGTCCTCTGCACCTGTGCAGACATGTCCTTCCTTCACTGTTCTGCATGTGAGAGGAGATCCTCAGGGCCCAGAGCATGCAGAAAACTACCTGTAAGGTTGATGTTTCAAGTGCAGTCAGGTTTAATAAATCTCCAGGCTCCCAATTTTCTTCCCTTTGGGACACTTATATCCAAGCAACAGACAATCAACAGTTCCTTTTATTCATTGGGGAGCTACTCTACTTTCTGTCCTTAAAACCCAGTGGATCATATTCAGAGCCTTCCTATAATTGAGAACAATTTGGTATTCAATTAGTTTGCCTCATGTTATCCCTTATACAACATAAGGGGTAAAAAAATTAAAATTAGTCATTTGAAAAATCATCAAATCTTCAGGTAAAATGTACCACATCTTTGAAGAGATGCAGTTTCACAAAACTGTTTAATGGGACTTTGTTATCATGTTTGTGATATTATTAAATCTATTATGAGTTGGGAGCTATCTACTGGGTCCAGCTCACAGGGATCATGGTTATGAGGTGTTGGTAGACACTGGCCTTTTTGTAAGCAGTAGAGAGCATTTACACAGCAGCTGAAATCTTCAAGAAAAGGATGGTTGGTTTAGTTCAAATTACTTTTTACAAAGTCACCCCCACATTCTAGTGAGTGTGATGTGGTACATGGATTTCTTTGAAGGAAAGCATAATTCAAGGTGTCATTGTATTGTTATAGAGATTTAAATTGACAGGAGACTCATATGACTAGACATAGAGTCTCTGAGGTCATTAATTATTCTTCTAGCTTGACTGCTCCTACCCCATACTGATTATAAAGTGTTAGCAGAGATCCAGCCATGAATCTCTGCTCCACACAGCACATCAGATGCTAACAGGAGGGATATCAGGGCATGTTATCTGCATCTTTTATTCAGACGTAAAGAGGAGAAATCTTTTATGATAAAAAATAAATTGATTAGCCATGAATATACAGAATTTTGCTTAATATAAAGACACATTAATAAGTACACAGATCTACCCTAAGGAGGAATTTGATGATAGCTCTTTTTTTTTTTTTTTGGTGTTTGGGTCACACCTGGTGGTGTTCAGGCATTACACCTGGCTATGTGCTCAGAAATTGCTCCTAGCAGGCACGGGGGACCACTTGGGATGCCGGAATTTGAACCACCGTCCATCCTGGATTGTGTGCAAGGCAAACGCCCTACTGCTGTGCTATCTCTGTGGCCCAAGATGGCTCCATTTTTATTTTTTAATAATATAAATGTTTTAATTGAATCACCACTAGATACACAGTTACAAAGTTGTTATGATTGAATTCCAGTGCACATTTTCTGCAACCAATGCTCCCAGTTTTCTTTCCTTTTTCCCTTGTCCTCTTCCTTGCCTGCCTCTATGGTTGACATTTTTCTTGTCTCTCTCTTATTTCTCTCTTTCTATTCTTTTAGGCACTGTGGTTTGAAATAGTGTTAGTGAAGGGGTATCGTGTACATTCTCTTTTCAGCACCTAGTTCTTGTCAGCTGGTCATAGTAGCCATCTTGTCCACCTTGTCATAGTGGTCCCTTCTCTGACCAAATTGCTCTCTTCTGCTATTTATAAGCTCAAGTTGAATAGGATATTGTTTGATCTTATTAGATCATGAATATTTTGTATTTGAAAGTATGCTTATGGGCCCGGAGAGATAGCACAGCGGCATTTGCCTTGCAAGCAACTGATCCAGAACCAAAGGTGGTTGGTTCGATTCCTGGTGTCCCATATGGTCCCCTGTGCCTTCCAGGAGCTATTTCTGAGCAGACAGCCAGGAGTAATCCCTGAGCACTGCCGAATGTGGCCCCAAACCAAAAAAAAAGTATGCTTATTACTTTTGTAAAATAGATATGCTTTCTATTATATTTTATGTGTTAATCTAATTTCCTATTGAAATCACCGATTAACAGTAAATTGTGTACCAGTAGACATAAAACCCTGACATTGTTTTAATCTGATAACAAATGGGTTTAAGTTCATGTTCTTTCAGTTGTTGGCAACAAATCTAAACCTATATATTTTCTGAATTTATGAGGATAAGTCCTGCTTTGGCAATCTTGTAGATCCTCAAGAGAATAGTTAAACAGTGAATAATCATTGTTTCTTCACTGAGTGTGCACAAAAGAATGGACAAGCTACATTTCACACTTCTGAAGCAATTAGTCCCCATGATCTTAGCCAGGTTTGTCTTGTAGATAAGTCAGGATACAAAACGGTAACTAATTTATCAATGTATGCATGCCATACGTATAAAACACAATTTATTTCATATCATTTATAGTCTATTGTAAAAAAAAAGAGTGACTTTTCCATATCCAAGAGTGTTTCCTACATTACCTTCATATAAACTAAGTACCAGAGATTACTATGGGATTCCTGTTTATTGTGCACATCTGGTGTAGTCACTATGCTTTTTATCACTCACAGTCTGGCTTCTTCTGAAGATAACATCTTTATTTGCCCTGGTCAACAGGTGTGGCCTATCATAACCATTTATGCTGGATTCCTATTCAGCCCTGCATTGTACCTTGTCTTTCGGCCATTTCTCCTCCTGCTCCTTCTCCAACTCCATTCATGCAAAATCCCCTTTTGCCCCCCAGGCCAAACCTTTTGTAACCTCCTTAAGACCCCTCCCAGAAATGGGAGGGTCTTTCTTGTAGGTAATGTTACAAGAAGAATGGGGGTGGGGTAACAATCTCCCCCTCCCTGGATATAAATGAAGGGTAGTAAGCTTTTGTATTTCTGACTCCGCCTTTAGCCAAAAACAGGTAATGTTTTCATAGCAACAAAGTATAAAGTGAAAAGTTAACATATTAACCTTTTCCAAAAACATAACATTTTTATAAAATACACCCTACACCTGTAACTTAAAATTTTCTTAATGCTTTCTACCACGCACTATTCTGGAACTTCCTAGTTCCTATACTTCTTAATGCTATTTTAATCAAGCATTTTATCCTGAAACTTTCATGTTTCTATTAAGCTATTTACCCATTTTCTGGAACTTTTATGTTCCTATTAATCTTTCCCTACACACAAAGTACAAAAGCATATATACAGAACATACATTTTAAAAACAGGTCTGTACATTAAAATATACAGTAAAACATTATGTCATTGGAAACATTAACTATGGAAAACAATAAAGCACATATAAATTAGCAAGAAAATGACAGATTAAAGTTTGATGCAGGTGGTTCTAACTAAGATTTTTTAGTTGGGCTTTACTGTTATTCCTCTCCCCCCCTTTTAAAAAAAATTTTTTTTATATCACTGCCTAATTGTATCCCATCACCACACCAGTTGTCCAGACTTTGTGTAAAATCTGTGGGCTTCCCATTTGATCACCTAAAATCATTTGTCCAGATGCTGAGCTTCTTCCACGTGGCTTCACTTTCATGGAGTCCCAGCCCCTGCAGCTGGGTTCGGGTTGGAGCCGTGCAGGGTCGAGTTCGCCTGATGGGGTCCTTCTTAGCTGCAGCCTGTTAGCTCTCTGCTCTGCCCTGGCACAGGGCAAGGATAGAGCTCCGGTGTTTCCTATCATAGAGAGTGATGCTCGCTGCTGCTGTAGCTGCTGCCGAAGCTCTCTGTCACTGCAGCCTCTGCCTGGGATTTAAAGCAATTTAGGTTCATTTGTGTCCAAAGTCTGAAATTTCCAAAGTCATAATCCAAGTTCAGGCTAAAAATGATGATCAGAAAAATCAGTCCGCTCTTAATACAGTCTTTTTTTCTCATTCTTTTCCAATAAAAGCCTTCCATCAGTCTCTGAGTAGACTGAGGTTTTTGATTTTTTTTTTTTAAATGAAGTCTTAGTTCTGGGCCTCAGATGGGGGTGATCCAAGTCTTCACTTATGTTTCACTGGCCCTTCTGCCCCCAGAAGGAGTCTCGGCCATTTTTGAAAATGGCTCCACGTGACCCAAGGATTTGGGCCCACTCCAGCTGAAAAGAGCCAAAATCAAACTCAAGAACAGAAATCTCACCATGATTGCTGTCCTCTTGGGTTCAGTATTCAAATCAGAGTTCAAGTGCTTATTGTTACATTAAGCCCTTTGGATGGGCTTGGATGGAGGTTGCATTAAGCCTGTTGCATGGGCTTGGATGGAGGTGGATGGTGATGGAGACCTTTCTCCTCCAGCCCAGGACTACATGTATACACCTCCTGTTTAGCTGGCGGTTCTGAGGTGATCGCGGTGGGTAGAAAACTCACTCACAATCTGACTTCTTCTGAAGATGACATCTTTATTTTTCCCTGACCAACGTGTGTGGCCTATCATAACCATTTATGCTGAATTCCTATTCAGCCCTGCATTGTACTTTGTCAGCCATTTCTCCTCCTGCTCCTTCTCCAACTCCATCCATGCAAAATCCCCTCTTGTCCCCCAGGCCAAACCTTTTGTAATCTCCCCAAGACCCCTCCCAGAAATGGGAGGGTCTTTCTTGTAGGCACTATTACAGGAAGAATGGGGGTGGGTAACATGTACTTTCTCTTTTCAGCACCTAGTTCTTGTTAGCTGGTCATAGTAGCCATCTTGTCCACCTTGTCATAGTGGTCCCTTCTCTGCCCAAATTGCACTCTTCTGCTATTTATGACAAGCTTCCTACCATGGACTGGTCCTCCAGGTTCTAGTGTCTATTTTCTTAGAATTAGTATTGCCATAGCAGATAGCTCTGTAGCTTTCTCTCTCTTTATGGATCACACTTGGTAGTGCTCAGTATTCATTCCTGGTGGTTTGGCGGGACCACATGGGATGCCAGAGATTGACTGCATTGCAAGGCAAATGTCCTACCCAGTGTGCTATTGCTCTGTGTTGCAGACTAGCTCTTGGGGTCCGATTGAGTTAGAGAACTTCTTTGAGTTTCCTTCAGGAGAGTCGATGCACAGGCAGCAAAATATGAAGAAAAATGAGAGAAATGTGTGTGGAGAAACAGTTTTCTATATTTAATGTCTGGGACAGGTATATGAGGTAAATTGCCAGTTTCGCAGATACATTAATGGTGGTCTTGTTGATATACATAACAATTCACCTGGCTAGGGGGATAAGTAGTAAGAGTTCTGAGTTATAAAGGAGAAGGTTAGTTTTAACACCTCAAAGCAGTTCCTGGCAGGCCAGCCTCAGACGTAAAATAAGGAATTAATGAGAAGCAGAGATTCTATGTCAAGTTTCTGTTCTAAGGGGATTGTTTAAAGGTCAAAGTGAAGGAGACAGCTATATCAACAAAGATGCAATTCTCATTTCTGGGAAAATTTCAACAGCCCAAATATGCATCCTG
>PVKC010005867.1:0-32261 GCA_004027635.1 Crocidura indochinensis | reverse complement strand
TTATTTTTGTTTTTGTTTTTGATCCACACCCCACAGTGCTCAGGGGTTACTCCTGACTCTGCACTTAGAAATCGCTTCTGAAATGCTTGGGGGGGACCAAATAGAATGCTGGGAATTGAACCCAGGTCCATTCTGAGTCAGTTGCATGCAAGGCAAACACACTACCACTGTGCTCACTCTCCAGCCCCTGATTTAAGGACTCTTAATTTGAATTACCTGAATTTAAGCATCCATAAAGAGTGCTTTGCTGATGGAGTCTTCTATTCACTCTGGTCTGCCATCACTCTCAGAGAAAGACAATCCACAGAGACTTTGCATTCATTTCCTCTTCCCTTCACACACATCTTTTGAGATGTAAAGACACAATTAGGCTTGATTACCAGTAAACGGATATTTTTTTTTCTGTTCATTTATACCATTACTTTCTTGTTGATTGACACTGAATAATAAATATTGTTCAGAAATGACTGTGTGGGCTCTCAGTCTATGAGGCTGGGAATCCCCCACCATGCCATTATTTTCTCTATTATGTTTTTCTTATTTTTGATCGTTTTTATTTAAGCAACATGGTTACAAATTTGTTCATTGTTGTGTCTAAGTCATACAATGTACACTATGCTTCACCAGTACACCCTTCCTGTCACCATCACGGATGATGATGTCTCCCATTTTCCTCCTATCACCCAGCCCTCCTTGCTCTAGGGCAGGCAAATTGCTTCTCTCTCCACCCCCATTTCCTTTTTGCCTCTATTATTTGAGCTATTGCTAATGGAGGGGTGCCATGCTGTTTCTCTCCTTTCAGTGATGAGCTCTTGTCCAGAGCCATCAGTTCCATCTATCATTGTTTGCTTAATCCTCTAGGTGCCCTGCTTCAGTCCACTTCACACAGTGCTGGACCCAGGCAATATGGAATACTAAGGATTGAATCTGAATGGTTACATTTAAAACAAAAATCCTATCCTCTCTTCTACATCTCCAATCCCTGCCAATGTAAAAGATGCTTATTAATATTCATTACTTTCTTAATCTTTCATTCTGAAGTCTTATTAATAATTCTATAATTTAATTTTATCAAGTCTATATTTGTATTTTATGCTTTATATATTTGTTTTTATGTTTTTCATAAATAACATTTATGAAACGATCAATATTTTATGAATGATAATAAATTTTATATAATCACATACTAATAAATGATACATATTTTAATAATTTATTATAATATCTTTTTGTTCCTATATGATTAATTTGGCTTTGCCTTTTGCATTGCCGACTTGCCATACATTACTTTAGCATGAATTCATTAGACTTATTTTTAAAGTTTGCTTTAATGGTTTTCACTGCATGTATTGGTTGAAAATATCCATTAAATTTGGCTTGCATTTTTGTATTTATGAATAAAATATGAAAATTAAGTAAATGACTGATTTTAATCTATTCATATTTATTGTACCAGCTATATATTTGGGGTTTTTTTGCATTCCATTTTAGTAACCACAGTGACTAATTGAAAAACATATCTATACTTTCCATATTTTTTACCTAATATTCTTTAACTTTTATTTAGTTTGAAATGAAAAATAGTAAAAAAAAATGTGTTTAAATCACAACATTTGTAGTTATTTACTATACTGTCATAGAACTCTAAATCTGAATATTAAATTAGTTAAAAAATGAAAAATTGTATCATGTTAGTCCACAATCATTAAATCCTCAATTTCTTCCTTTGTTACTCTTACCTGGAAATCCTTTGCTGGAAGTGAATTTATAAATAGCCCTCCTCCTACTCTCTGATTTCACTTCCTCCTTCTCTGCTAATCCATTTGACTCTTCATCTGGTCCCACTGGTTTTTACTCACCTTTCTGTTTTTTTCTATACACTGCATGCTTCTCTTTCTTGTTGAGAGAAAAAAAAATCAAAAGAAAGATAATAATAGGTTATCTCATTTTTAATTTGTACACTTTTCATTTTTGAAAGAAATTTCACTGAGCCCCAGTTCTTGCCTGAATATAAATAATAACCCAAATGAATATAAATAATAACCCAAGAAAGACCAACAGAACAAAAAGAACAATGCATGACTCAGTCACTTTAAAGACTGAGTTCCAGTACAATTTGCTAGATCTTACTGACTCTTGCTGTTACTAGAAAGCTCTACTCCATTAAAGAGCTTCTCACAGTGCAACTCTTAAAATAAAAGACTTCTACCAAAAGGCCTAACTCCATAAAGGATAACTAAATTCAATCAACTGAACTCCTGCAAGTCTTTCTTTAATTAAAAGTATAATAAATATTAAACTTTTATAAGAAGTTGAATCAAAAAATAAAAGCCAAGATATAATAAATCAGATGCTAAACACAGGGACATTTTAGTGAAGTTTCAGCTTTAATTATAAAATATTTTCTAAGTTTTAAATAACATGCGAATTTGGGTTGAAGGGTTAATCTGGATGGAAGTTAAGAAAAAAGTTCCATCTACTTTTTCATATTTCCTGCTATTGTTATTTCCAGTATTTTGCTAAACCATTAGTTTGATAAACTTACTATTTAAGCAGTTTACTTAAGTCTCCTAAGCAAGGTGTTTAGCCAGACATATCCTTTACTGTCTATAAAGGAAAAAAAAAGAAAAATGTTTATTGTAATTCAATGCACATAATCTGACACAAATACTATAAGGAGGAAAATTCAGAATTATTCAAATGGTAGATTTCATCAGTAAACCTTTAGAGACAATAATAGGAAATCAGAATACTTGACTAAACAGCTGCAGCTGTGTGGCCAGAACCAAAATTTAAGAAGGAAATTAAAATTTTAAGACAGTGAGATATGAGAGAAATATTAAAATTAATTCTACTGAACAAAATTTCAAAGTGGGAAGTTTTGTCATACTATATATAAAATATGATATTAGCAATACTTAATTTGGGGGATCACTGGAAGGGGTATAAGCAATATACTGGCATCATAAATGCCCATTTCTAGATTTGCCTTTGAAGAAAAAAGCATTATTATAAAGCATCACTTACACTTTGAATAAAAACTATACATTTTATCAAGATCCTTCATAACCTTCCAGTTCTCTAGCTTCATTTCATTTGCATCTGTATATCCCATATGTTATAGTTTCCAGTGCATTCTAAAGCTCAGGCAAGTTTATTGGACTTTTCCATTTAACATATGCTCACACAATATATATTAAACAACGATGTTAAATAAACAAGTGAGTAACCAAAAGTTTGTATTTATGATGACCATAATCTGGGCTTAATAACTGCCCAAAGACTTAAATGTATATTATCTTATAGCATGGAAGAAAAATAAAGTGTAATTAATTCAGCAACAATATCTCTGAATATAGTGTTTTCTTCACTGAAGAACACAAATCTCTCCTTACATTTTTTCAAATTTTTCAAATTACTCTCTTTCCTCATGTTACAATCATCTATGAGTTTTGTATTCCACTCTCTGCTAACCTCCTTGTATGTTGTAAAATTATGTAGTGATAACTGCACATCTATGCTAGACTTGTAAAATATTCTATGTTTATCTTGACAGTGAACAAATTTTAAAATCAAATACTAAGTAATGAGACATGTTATTAAACTCAGGAGCAAACTCCATGGAAATAGTCAGGCAACAGGAAATAAATGCCCAAAAGAAAATTCTAGCTATCAATTTAAGATTTCAAGCACAGTTGTGTGGAAAGGATCTAATAATATAAGTTTGTGGGTTTTTTCCTATTTTTTGAGATATTCCTTTGAGGCTATCCCTAAGTTAACTTGTGCCAGGGTCAGTAATATGTTCATTAAGTGACATAATGGAGAAAGTTAGATAGTCTAACAATCAGAAGTTAACTACATGGGCAATTCTTCAAGGAAAGGTAGGGCAAAGGGAGTAGAGAAGATAAGGAAGAATGGAATAAATGGGAGACATTAAATCTGAGATAGCAAAATCTTTATTTTCTGGACATAAAAAATTTAAGTCTATGGACATGAATACTTCAAAACTAATAAAAAACACAAGACACAAGAAAGCAATAGTACTTAAGAAAAATTACGAGAGGTTGCAAAAATCTTAGATTTTAGATTCTCTCTTCCTCTTCCCCACTCCACCCCACTCCACTACTGGGATTTCTTAACATTTCTGTCTGAGAGAATGAAAATATGCCTAGACCTCTCTACTGCTTTCTAGCTAATATATCTGGGGTAGGGAAATAGGTGACATGAGTTTTGTGACCCAGAAGTTTTAAAATTACCTCTAGGGTGTTTTCCAAAAATTTAAGGTCCTTCTAACCAAAGAGGCGTCATATTGATAAAATCTTAACTGTCAATTTTACATACATGTGAGTAATCCAAGTAATGAGTATATTCATAAAAGTTAAGTTGTAGAAGGAAGAAATATACTTTGCAATTGGATATCCATTCATCTTCCAACTCTTCACTGTGGTGTTATTAATAAGTCACTTTTTCAAGTGATAAAAATACTTGAATGTGAATATAAATTAGGAAGTCTTTCAGGGTTCTAATGTTTATCTTTAAATACCACATTCGAACACAAACACTATGGCAATGCATGGATGAACAGATATTAAAGTAAATGTTTCCCCACCTTTTGGTAATCTTATATTATCAGCCACCTTCAACTTCCATTTATCTAGCACATATTTCTAGGACCACATACTTAGCAATCACATGAAAATTTGTGAAAATGAGAAATGGTGTAAGGATGTTGGCGTTAAGTAGATCAAAATAACAAATATAAATAAACCCATTCTACACAAACAAGGATGTATTTATTATATTATTTATTATTTTTCCTTATTTATTATGTTTCTTCAGATAATCAGGGTTGTTAGAGTTAAGTCAGGTAACTGAACTGTTTTCCTAGTTTATTTTAGAATTGTTGGCATCTAGAGCTGACTTTTTTCATATAGATGAAGTTTATAAATTACATGTTGCTGGTGGATATATTTTTCATGCATTCTTCTTGAGAGACTTCAGGACTATGTAACCAGAGAGCAAAAACATGGGAAGTTACATAATCTATACAGATAGCTATAATGCCTGCACCCCCATTCCATGATGTTGTATATGTTCCTTTTAATATCAATTTTCTCTTTGGAAAAATGAAGAGGTTGCAAAGGATATCAGAAAGACTGAATCACACAAAGACTAACTATAAACTCACCAAGACTTTCTATTACCTGGAGTTTAAACATTAGTGGTCTCCAGTGTAACATGAGCACTCTCATGTCCTCAACTCAACACTGAAGAGAAATGTATAGAAAGTCTATTATCCTCCCATCCCAGAAAAAAATTCAGCGATTCAGAATGCTGTGCCTTGTGTAATTCATATTCAAGTTGGTGAATGCAAAAAAATGGGAGACTAGATAGATAAGATCATTACAGATAAAAAATACTATTACTGGTAAATAAAAGTAGTCTGGATAATAGAGAGAAAGTGGCTAAGAAGATCATTTTGTTTTTAGCTAAGGCATTCAGAGAAACTCTTTGAGGAACTGATGTTTAAGCTGTACCTTAGATCATGTGGCTGATGTATCCTTGGTTTTTCACAGCTTAGTTTACATCTTATTCAAAAAAAAAAGAATGAATATCCGCATGGCAGAAAAGTGTTCCATATTCCTCAGTGCATTTACAGCCTTTCATAGTACCTGATACAAGAAAGTCTTTATAATATTTTTTCCACTGACCAATTATCTTTTTAATGACAAAAGCTGCATACCTTGTTGTAGAAGTTGCATTAATTGCTTCCTGATTTCTGCAGGATAAAAGCTAAATTATTCATGTATGCATCCTAGCTTTTCTGTCTTGCTTCACATCCAAGAATTTAGTTCCAATTACCCTGAACTTATCATTTCTAACATGTCCTGATGTATTAAAATTCAATATTTTGTAAAACCTGTGGTGAATTCCCTTCTCATGGGACCAAATGTATAATCCCCCTTAGAGACTTATTAAACTCATAACTGTATTATTATATCACTTAACTATTTTTGTCCCTTTGATAATGTACTGTAATTATCTTTATGCAATGTTCTCTTACTTCTCAATTACTCCAAACAAGAATTTGATTTTTCATGTTGCTGACTAAAATCCATCACAGTTCTAGGTACAAAAGCTTTCATTTAAATAAGGATAATTGAAAATAATGAGAACATAGTTGCTACTGTTTCAAAATGGGAAAGTTACAGACAATGATTAAGTAAATATATGTCTTCCATTATTGACTAAGAATTATTGACTAAGAATGAGCCTCAATTTTTGAATTAAATTTTATCAAAGATAAACAATTTGTGTACCATCTATAGCATTTCAAAGAAAATGTAATTTAGAGCCGATGGAATTACTAGTTATTATAAAATAGATAAGACGTTTACTGTCAAATCTGATATTAAAGCCCATTTTGTTCTAACTTTTCATATACTGGCCTATATAAACTTTTTATGCTTATATTATTTATTCAAATATTAGCATATTTATCTACCAAATTACTTGTTCTCTTTAAGTGTCTTAATACAAATTCATTAGTAGCAAAGAATATGATCAAATGACTCCCTGAATGACAGTTTGTACATCTTAAAAGTGACAAACGTAACTCATCTATATCCATCCCTTTTGGGTTTGTTTGTTTTGATTTGATATTCAGTTCTTAGGACACACCTAGTGGTGCTCAGGGGTTTTATCCCAACTCTTTGCTCTATTGCTCTATATATGTATATATACTAAGCCACTCTCTTTCATTTATTCATTCAAATTCCATATATTCCTGTTAGGTTTTAGATTAGTTGATCCACCAAAAGGTGATGGGATGATGATGAAGTCTGCCACTACTATTATGTTGTTATTGATGTTTTTCTTCAAGTCTGTTAGCAGTTGTTTTAAGTAATTTGCTGACCCTTCATTAGGTTTATATATAGTTAGGAATGTGATTTTCTCCTGATGTATAAGTCCCTTTTATTAAAAAATGCTCATCTCTGACCTATTATACTTTTTTTTGTTTGTTTTTTCAGGCCACTCCCGTTTGATGCTCAGGGGTTACTCCTGGCTAAGCGCTCAGAAATTGCCCCAGGCTTGGGGGAACCATATGGGATGCCGGGGGATCGAACTATTGTCCTTCCTTGGCTAACGCTTGCAAGGCAAACACCTTACCTCTAGCACCACCTTGCCGGCCCCCTATTATACCTTTTAAAGCCTGAAGTCTGTGACATCTGATATTACTATGGCCACCCAACATTTTTAAGGAAGTTGTTTGCTTTCAGGATTGTCTTCCAACCTTTAACTTCTTGAAGGCATCAAAATCTTGGATTCAATTATAGGGTCCATTTTGCAATTCTATGTCTTTTAATTGGTTCATTTATTACATTAATATTAAGAGAGATTACTGTCATGAAATTTTGTGCCATCTTTTTCTAGAAGTATGGTTTCTTTGTGGGGTCTGTCTTGCCTTAAGCAGACATTTTAATTCTTCTCTTAATGTTTGCTTTGAGTCTGTAAAGTTCTTGAGCTATTGTGTAATCTATGAGTCTGTGTATTCTTCCTTCAAACATGAATTAAATTCTGGCTAAGTGAAGTATTCATGATAAAATGTTCATTTCATAGAGTTTATTTTTACTATATGCCACCACAGCATTCAAGTCTGGAGGGTTGCTTGAGATAAGTCAGGTGCGAATCTTAAGGTTGCTTCATTGCATGTGACTTCCCTTTTTATCTTGCTTTTTTCAGTATTCTATCTCTATTTGTAGATTTCATCATTATGACTAGTATGTACCTTGAAGCACTTTTATTTGTGTCTCTTTTAGTTAGTACAATTTAGATTTCCTTTTATTCTTGCTGCTTTCAATACTTCAATATTCTATCTCTACCTGTAGTTTTCATCATTGTAACTAGCATGTGCTCTGAGGTGCTTTTATTTGGGTCTCTTTTAGTTGGTACACTTCTGGTGTTGTCCAGGATGTGGGTGCATGCACTCTTTCATTTGGGAAATTCTTAGCAATGAATATTAGACTGTTGTTTCTTCATAGAAGTTTTCTTCCTGCCTCTCTGGGAACTAATTATTCTTATTTTATTTCTAGTGAACTTATCCCAAAGTTCTATTGTCTATCTGCTTATTTTGAGGATGTTTTTTATCCTCTATTAATTTAGTTTAAGACTTTTTTCACTACTTCTTTAGTATTAATGCTATGCAGCTCATCTTCCAGCTCAATGATTCTGTCCTCAGCAGCTGTTACAAGCCCTTTCAGGGATGAGTGCAAACTTCCTAAAAGAAGAAATACAGATAGCCAAAGAATAATTGCTTCACATCAGGGAAATCAAAACAATGAGAAATCAACTCACACCACAGAGACAGTCACATATCAAAAAGAATAAGAACAACTATTTTCAGCCCAGTTGTAAAGAGAAAGTGACTCTTATTCATTGCTTGTGGGGATGCAGACTGGTCTAGCGTTTTGCAAAACAACATGGACATTGGTCAAATAAAGAAAAAAAAACTAGAAAGTTAACTCCCATATATCTTATAAATTCTGCTCCTAGAGATATGCCTTAGGAACAAAAAATGCAGAATATTCCTCTACAGATTTTTGTTCATTGTAGCAATATTCACAATATCCAGAATTTGGAAACAACCCAAGTACCGGAGAACAGATGAATGGATAAAGAAACTGTGGATCATTTCCACAGTGAAACTTCTTTGTTGCTGTTAGGAAAAATGAAGCCAATAAATTAACTTATGCATGGATGAATATGGAGAGTATTAGCTAATTAAAATGAGTTGGGGGTAGGATAGACAGAATATATGCAATTATTTGTGGTATGTAAAATAAAATACAGTATGGTAAAAGTAGACAAGAGAGATGAGTCTAGGAGGATCAGTCCATGGTAGGAAGCTAGGCACAAATAGCAGGGGAGGGCAATTAGGGCAGTGAAGGGACCATATGACAATACTATCTGGAAATGATCACACTAGATAAGTACTTGGGCTGAAAAAGATAAACTCTGGATGAGTGTATAGTACAGTGAATAAGGTGTTTGCTTTGCAGTTTGATCACATATGGTCCACAAGCCTGCCAAGAGTAATTTCAGAGGGGGTGGGAAACTGGGGATATTGGTCAAAACTGTGCTCTGGTAAAAGGTGGAAAATTATAAAAATTGTAGAGAAGGAAACTGAACAAATAATAAGTAACTAAATATCACAGTAAAAGTGTATTTTAAATGTATTTATTGATGTTAGGCTTAAAATTAACTTTGTGTTACTTAATTTCCTAATATACAAGGAAACTATTATCAAATATACTATGCCATTGATTCAACATTTCATCTAATGTGTAAATATTTGGTACTATAAATTTTCCTTTAGCCAATACTTTGGTGATATCCAACAATTTGGACATGTGTTGTTTGTATTAAAAAATGGTTCTAATTTCCAATTTTATTATTCATTCACTATTCCTAATCATGCTATGTAATTTCCAGATATATTGGGATTTTATATACATACTTTTCTAGTAAAGAATTTAAATTTAATCCTTTTGGGACAAAATAACATGCTTGCATAATTTGAATCATTTAAACTTAATAATAATACTAAAAGAGATATATAAAATTACAGAAACTATAAATGACAAAAAAAATCAGTAACCTTGAAAACTTTTTTTTTTTTTTGGTTTTTGGGTCACACCCAGCAGTGCTCAGGGGTTACTCCTGGCTCATGCTCAGAAATTGCTCCTGGCAGGCACAGGGGACCATATGGGGCACCGGGATTCGAACCGATGACCTTTTGCATGAAAGGCAAACGCCTTACCTCCATGCTATCTCCCGGGCCCCTTGAAAACTTTTTTTAAAAAATGCAATTTCTGAAATGCTTCCAATGTTGATTACATAATTAAAGCATAACTTAATTTTAATGATTCATTGCTAATTGTTTTTAATTTTTAATAAATATTATTAATTAAACCATAATAAGATACAGTTACAAAGTTATTGATGATTGAGTTTCAGTCATTCAATGTTAAAGGACCTTTACCAGTGTACATTTCCCACCACCACTATTCCTAGTTTTCTTCCCACCCTCCCCCTGTCCTTTTCTCTGTCTGCTTCTTTGGCAGACATTTCCTTTTCTCTATTTTTCTCTATTCCATTTTTTAAATTTTAGACACTGATTTGAATACTCTTACTAACGATAATTAATTTAAACTGAAGTTCTCCTCTTCTCTTTCAGATTTACCTAACAAATAGGCTCTGAAAAGGGTCAAGATGTAATCTCTTCTTAAGCCTGTGGAATGTTCAAATACTGGAGCTCTGATTTACATGTAGTTTATATAACCCACTTCCTAAATACCACCAAAATGCTTCTAGTGATACCCAGCTCAAGTATCAAGATCACCGTCAGTGTGGTCTTGATATTGAGTGTTTGGGCTCATTAATATTGTGCTTCTAAATCCCAGAGGAATTTGGGCTGCCAGAGTTACATCTAGTGGTGCTTGGTGCACAATATAGTATCAGGGATTGAACTAGGGTTCAAGTGCATGATCAAGTCTCTTTTGAACGATATACCTAGTCATATTTACTATTATTTTAGATGTTCTTCTCTCATCATTACAACAAACAATATAAGGAAACAATATAAAGGCCCATCAACATTTGAGTAGACGAGAGTCAGCATATACACACAATTGAAAATTATTGAGTATTAAATAAAAAATAAATCTTTGTCATTTGTAACATGAATATACATAGAATGTCTATTATATATTAAAATGTCAGATGAAAGACAATAAATAATATATAGCTTTACTCCAATTTGAAAAATAAGGAAACAAAATGGATAAATAAACAAAACAAAACAAATTCTTGGACTCAAGGGAAAATGTGAGTAGTTAAAAGTGAATATAGGGTAATTAATAGATTATGGTACTAAACTTTTGGAGATGACATGATAATACTCACCTGAAATTTATGCATATTATCAATCAGTGCTACTTCAATTATTGTTAATATTTTCCAGTGTAAAATATTATTTAGGAGCTAGGCATCATACAAGAGCCCAGTTTAAATGAGCCCAGATTAAATAAGACCCCTGTTTAATCCCTGGCAAAAAATGGTCCTCTGAGTGTTTCCCAATGCAATCCAGGAGAATCTAAATGCCTCTGGATTGTAACAGGTAATCCAAGAATGATGGGGTTCAACTAGCCATCTCAAATCTTGCAGTGAATCACCCCAAAAAGTAAAAGCTTACAAAGATATAGAAATATTTCCTGTACTCAAAAATCAATAAATATTGCTGATAATAAAATAACTTTAGATTATTTCAATGTATATTATTTAGATGTGATATTGTTGATATTGCACTACTATACAAATTGATCTCTGGATTCTAAGATCTCTATTAAATACCTTGCTTCTCTCTTTTTTATCTCTCTCTTTTTTTGCTCTCTATTATAATTTATATGACAAAGAATTATAGATATAAAGCAGCTTAGAGAAACAAAAATTTATAGATTATATTACATGGTTTATATTACACTTAATACAGGTAAAATTTCTTGTAACAAATAAATATCAAATGCTTTCTCTTCAAGTCTGTATTCTACCTTGACCACATATCTCTCTTTTCTTCTTAATTTTTCTTAGATGGGCCTATTTCCACTCTAAAGAAACCTATGTTCTATATTGAAAACTCATTCCTCCCTTTCTCTCCCCTTACTACTTTATAAATAAGATTCAACTTAAACTATCTTAATAAAAATAAAAACATAAGTAAGAAAAACCACCCAAGATTTATATTCACATCTTTTGATAAGTGTTTGATGTGAATCTACTATATGCTGGTTATTCTTCAAGATGCTGGAGTTCCAACAGAGAGCACAACAGAAATGAGCAAGAAAATAAACAATAACATTAATAACTAATGTATATATGTATATGATCACAAGGACAATAGAGACTGCAAGATCAAGAAAGATACTACTGTATTATTTGAACAGAAATATCTAAGAAATCTTATTTTATAAAGACATTTTTGACCATCAAGTTGTAAAAGATGAAAATTAGCTATTCTAACATGTGTTTCTATATGAGTAGAGTGAAGAGATAATAAAAAATCCCAGAAAGTTTCTTATCTGCTGACTGAAAAACAGGGGCAAAGAAAACTGTTGTTCAGGCAGGGTAACCAAGGAAACTGGTCGATAGAACATAAAAATGATATGATATATTACCTGAACTACAATTAAATCAACCTCTGAAAATGAATTTAAGAGTATGAAAAGAAACCTGGAAACAATATTAAATTCTGCGTATTCAAGTTTAATGCATTTCAAAATTTAAAATTTTCAAATACTTTCCATTGTAATTTTGTTTGTTTGTTTTTCAAATTAGTGAAGATCATTTTCTTTGGTGATGGGAAGAGGGTATTAAACTTGGACCTCCAATATACAGAGCATGTACTCTAGGCTTTTGATCTGACTCCCTGACCCACAGTCCTATTGTGTTTGTTCTGAAGAAAATTGTCTGACTGGAATGAGGATTCTTTAAATTAGATTTTATCACATAGAAGTCCATCATTTCCAGTCATGCCTTAAAGGCTGAAATATCTTGGCTATGCTTCAATCATTTCCTGTACTCCTGGGAAGTTTTGACTAGTAGATGAGATGAAATCCCTGATCTTAATTGTACTGGCCATTAAAAATAAGTTGTATTTTTTGCAACAACATGGATAAAACAAGAGGGAGCCATGCTATGTGAAATAAGCCAAAGAGAGAAAGCAATCTACTAAGTAATTTCATTCTTATGTGGGTCATAGAGATTAGTAAAGCACAGGAGTAAATAAAACCAATAGAAATGAACTCAGACAATATAGGTTAAGTTGTGGATACTAAAAGAAGAAAAGGTAAAGAGAATAGAAGAGTCCAATGACCTGGTTGTAGGATATTGGTAGTTTGGTAGTGCGAATTGTGAGGTACTTTCAAGAAGCGTAAAATTGCAATTTTAAAATATATCGATACAATTATGTTATTGCTTTCCATAGAGAGCAATATATTATTGTTATATTTGTATATTAATATGATACTATGATATTATATATATGTATTATTTTGTGTTAGTTATATATTAATATATCACTATATTATAGTATCATTATATTACTGTTATTTTAAAAATGTATTGAGTTATTTTTAATTACTTGTATCTAGTATTCAGAAAAATGATTTGGCTTTATAACATTATATTTCTTTACATTTTTTTAATTTGGTAGTTTTGTTCTTCGCCTAACTGATCTCAAGGCTACTCCAGCTCTGTGTAAGAGCTTAATCCTGTGTAATCAATGTCACATATGGTACTAGAAACCCAGTTGGATTGGGTCAAATGCAAAAAAATATATATTTCACTTGAAAGTTCTAGTTCTTGTAATACTCCAACCATTGGCCTATCAGTTTCCATGAATTTGATTAATATAAGAATAGCCATATTCTTGTTTTCTTTTTTATTATTTTTGGTTTTGGGCGCACACCAGGCAGTGCACAGGGGTTACTCCTATTTCCACGCTCAGAAATCACTCCTGGCAGGCTCGGGGGACCATATGGGATGCCAGGATTCAAACCAGTGACCTGCTTACAAGGCAAACGTCTTACCTCCATGCTAATTCTCTGACCCCATATTCTGGTTTTCTAATGTAAATTTTTTTATCCAATATGAATTCCTTATCTCTAATATTTTTTTTATTTTATGTGATTGCCCATTTCCTGAATGTTCCAGCAGTGTGAATCTAATAATTATCTCAGAACTAAACAGGAGACCCACTTATGTCTAATAGTCCAAGTTCATTTATTGATAGAAGGTTTTTTTTGTTTTTATTTAAATGATTGTCATTTACAAAGTTATGTATAGTTGGGTTTTAGAGATACAATATTTCAGGGCCAATCCCACCACCAATATCAACTTCCCTCCACTAATGCTACCAGAGTGTAGCCCGTGTCAACACCCCTGCCCAAGCCTGCCAGATAATGGGTCCATTTTTAATTTTGGTTGTTAGTTTGGATCTCATGATTTCATTGTTGTTGACTCTGTTGTGGATATTTACATCTGTCCTTTCTTCCTACCATCAATGCACCTGAAACCCATCGGCCTCTATATTTCATATTTGTATTTCTCATCTTCCACTCAATTTCTTTCCTTTTCCTCCCTATACATTTAAACTATTGCTTTTCTTTATGCAGTTCTTCAAAATATCACATATAATTGATATCATACTGTATTTAGCCTTCTCTTTCTGACTTATTCATTTAACACAATAAGAGAGGTTATTTTTTAAAACACTTTTCTCCATCATATAAAATAGTCGCTAGAAATTAAGGTTTAATCTTTCAGTAGGAATCATAATATGCAGAAATGAAGTTTATAATTTAATACATTTTCTTCCACAATCAATTGGACAACAGGAAAGCAAATCTAAGAAAATTAAGAAGTAGTAGAACCATTATCTTGAGAAGAGAATAGTTATTGTTTTAGTAAAAATGACACATCACATTAGATAGTATGAGCTAATTCTTTTGTGTTCTGTGGCTTATTTTGCTTGCTTGTTTTGTTTTGTTTTGGGGTCACACCCAGTGATGCTCAGGGGTTACTCCTGGCTCGGGGGACCATAATAAGACGCCGGGGGATTGAACTGAGGTCTGTCCTAGGTCAGCCGCGTGCAAGACAAAGGCTCTACTACCACTGCACCACTGCTCTGGTCCCAGTGTGTTCTGTGACTTTTAAAGCATTCTAATAATAAATACTGATAAAATCAAGTGTAGAATTGTGGAAATAAGATGCACCTGTTTCTTATATAACAGGACTCTTCTATATGACTTTCTCCCTTTCTTTTTCTCATGGTGCCTCCTCAGAAATTAAATTAGCACAAAAGGTATGAGAGATAAAAAGTGTTTTTAAAAAATCAATGTTGAAAAAAAGCACTGGGGAAATATATTCAATTATACTCATTTTTTATAGAAATATGTTTTCAGCCTTTTAAGAAAAACTGTGTTTTCTATGGAAGAAGGAATTTAAAAATCTTCATAGTTTTGACCCAGAAATTCTACATTTATGATTACATCCCAAAGTGATTCTCCTAAATGAAACAAATAAAATTTTAGGTCCTCATAAAAAATACAAATAAAAATAGAAAAATCATACTGGTAAATGGTACAAGTACCAAGAAAATGGAGTTGATGATAAATTAAAGAAACACAATGATGCCTTTCCAAATAAAAATATTATGAATGTGTACAATTTGGATGGGTAGGAAATAAAGCAAAATAAAAATATAAAACAAAATAAGAACATATTATTCTGTAGAACATCATCTTCTCTTTATGTGCACATCCACTAGCTGAAACTAACCACTTTGAATGTTACTTTTCTATGCACATAAGTAATCACATATGTAAGCATTTAAATAAAATACTCACACACATGCACACATATACACACTTACCCCTTTGCTCCCAATAGCAAAACAAAAGCAGCAATTCTGAGAAATTTCTTTTGCCAAGCATAAAATTAATCAGAGGCACACAGAGAAAAAATATGTACCTTCATATGTTCACAGCATAGCAAGGTAGGTGAAAAAAATAAATTATCCACTGACTGGTAAGTTTGGTAAGAATAGCCTGGTGATTAATGGAGCGAGTATGATATAACTGTATAGAAAGAGTACAGAAGTAAGAGCTTGTCTCATAGATGGCTCACAAATTGTCTTTCAAGCACTTCAAGAAGTGATCCCCGGGGCTGGAGAGATAGCATGGAGGTAAGGTGTTTGCCTTTCATGCAGAAGGACGGTGGTTGAATCCCAGCATCCCATATGGTCCCCCATGACTGCCAGGAGTGATTTCTGAGTGTGGAGCCAGGAGTGACCACTGAGCGCTGCCAGGTGTGACTCAATTCCCCCCCCCCTCCCAGAAAATGAAGTCATCCCTGAGACAAGGAAGTATGTCTTGAGTACCACAGGTAGCATATAAGTCTCCAAACAAAACAAATGCCCCCAAGATATGGTCTGTTTTGATTGGACTGTGTAGGTATGGTAGGTCTGTCTGAAGAAAAGATATCTAGAGCGAGATTTAAATAATTAAAGAGGTTGTCTTTAAAGAACTTGGAGAAGATATTTTGTATAGAGCCTTCAATAAAGATAGCTGAATAGCGAAGAGAGAAAGATTGTAGCATAGGATTTCAGGAAGGACAGCCAATGAGATTGGACTGTTCCACCATGTTATATAAAATCATTACATAATGGAAGGAATTTGAGAGAAGGTCAGGATTCAGACCATAACAAGGTCTTTCCTGTCATGGTAAGGAATTGGATTTCTATTTAGTCTAATAAAAGTCACAAAATTATTTTAAGCGATGGATTTAAATTATACTTATAACTAAAAGGATTACTCTTACTGATGTTTAAAGAGTAAAATATAGGAATCTGTTTTAAAGCAGGAAGACTGTAGTAAAGGCAAAATTTATGGTAATACTTCCCTAGTCTAGTATCCAGTTCCCATAAAATTTGTTGGTGCCTTACTTCAGAGTAACAGTTTTAGCACATGAAGAGGCACAATTTGGATAGGGTATCAATAGTTAATACAAATGGATTCAAGATGAGAGAAAAGTGTGGGAGTCTCACCAAGCCAGTTTCCAGAAATGTGGCTTGAACTTCTTGCAAATCCACCAAATATATGAAGCATAGTTTGTAGGGGAAATTTATTTGTAGTTACATTATTTGCTTTAAATTTTTTTTATCAAATCATTGTGCTGATACTGAAGTAAAAAAATCATGTTGGGGTCTTGGATCAACATTGTGCTTCCAGGACATATGTTATCTATTTAAAATTATATCATGAGAAGCATTTAATAAAAAACAGCCTGAAACTGGGATATCAAAGTCTAGGATGAACAGAGACACAAATTCCTTGAGCCAGAGGATTTTATCACTATGATCCCTGTTGCAGTGAACAGAAACAGGTTGAGGTAAGATGTTTGTCCTTGGATTGAGGTCCTTGTACATAAATTCATCTTTCTCCCATGTACTCTTGTGTTTTATTATGTCTTAGAATAATTAGCTTTAAATTAACAATAGATGTTATATTTCACTTAAGGAATTGTTATTTACATCACAATTCATTATAATTTGGCACTGCCATATCTGTTTTCTTTTTCTTTTGCTTCAAATAATACATAATTGACTTAGCAAGGTCTAGTATTACCAACCTACGTTTGAAAATGGATCTCTCTTGTTCTAAAGGTTTTCCTAGTAAACGTCTATTTTCTCCCATTTCTAATCATGAAAACACTTCTTTCCTAATCATCTTTTAATAGTTACCAATATGTTTTTGCATCACTCACCAGGCATTCACAAAGTTAGATATGAGACTGAGATACCTTAGAAATTGGAAATGTATTTCCTGAATGAGCATTCATGTTCAAGTCCATAACAAAAAAATAGTACCAACGTTTGGAAAATCACATTTAGTATACATAGAACATCCTGTAAGTAAAGTTACCTAGGAAGGATTTAGATGGGAAGTCTTTTTCTTAGAATTTGCCACAGTGATTCCATATCCAGAGGCTTCAAGTATATTCATCAAGACTCAAACAGTGATGTTCAATCACATAAGTCCGAAATTCCTGCAGAAACCATGGCCCCCATTTTGAAACTTCATAAATTTCTTCTCCAGAAGTCAGAGAAACTGAAGAAGCAGGGAGAAGTTGTTTACCCAGCAGTAAGCCTCATGCTCATGAGTGAGATAATCTTATCTTGAACAATATGTTTGAGTTTCAGTAAGGTAACTCCTCTCTTTTTGTCTTTAAAACTCTCAAGGATCTCCCTGTAGCTTATCCACATTATTCATAAAATAAACAAAGGGAAATTGAGAAGAGTAGCTAAAGCCAGCCAAACTGACATTTTATTATGAAGATACCATATCTGGAAAAGTTAATCTAGCACGAATGAAGAATAGGATCCTGAAAGTTCTTCTTGGAGCAATTTCTTATGCATCAAAACAACATCATGTTTCTTGGAACAATTCCACAGTCAATCCATCACTTTTAATAAGGGATGGTCAAGTCTTGGGCCTCATTTATAAAAGCTCCTATTAAATCATTAACCATTAACACTGCAAAAAGAAAAGTCCAAGGTCAAGTTTGACAGTGTTTCCTCCCCAAATGAAAAAGTTGAAAGTCTGCTATCATTGGTTTAAAGTGAAATCAGCACTACAGATACTGTGAAATAGAAATTTATATGTTCAACCCTAGGCTTGGCTTCTATACACATACTGAAGATGAGTTTATTAATTAATGATAGAGAGATAGATGGGAAGGTCTCTAATCATTTGTCAAGAAGACATGTTAGTGTGTAAGAGAATCAGGGGTCATTGGTATAAGGTTGGGGACATGGAGTGGTGGGATTGGAGAAAGGAATGTTATATACCTGAAATACTATTGTATATAAATTTGTAAATTGTGCTGTGTAAATACAATTATTTTAACATAAATTTATATCCCAAAGTTTATAATGTAAAATAAAATATTTTTTCAAAAGCATAGCCACCTTTAATCCAGAATTTATTTTGGATATCTTAATACTGAGGACGATAAGTGATAAAAATAAATGTCCTTATCAATATTCTGACATACTCAATAATAAATTTCACAAAGCTATACTTTATAGTTTTCTTCAATTTAATAAAATGGTGCCTCACATAAGCACAATTTAATAAAGTAGTTTATAAGGATCCGATATGATATATCTAAGCTAGGAGAATATTTTAATATTAAAGTATGTTTTTATATTTTCTGATATTTTTATTCCTTGGATTTTTAGTTCAGAAAAAAATTTGATTTGGAGATCTTTTATAGTTTCAAGTGATGAAATGATAGTTTATAGCACAGAGGCACATGCTTGAATATACAGAGTTCCCCAGCATTTAATGACTTCCTAAGTACTACCTAGTTTGACATCAGTACTTCAAGCATCCTACTGGGCTCTAACCATATCTGAAGATGGAACATTGAACATTGATCTGAATATTGAACCATGTGACTAAGCTAGTGAGTATCATTGATAGTAGTAGACTCCACTCTGCAAAGTACTGTTTGGGGAATTTCTTTCCCCTTTCAAAAAATAAAGTTTTAAAAAGCCTCACATTTAAAATTTTGAGGTCTAGGTTTTTATTTTTATAAAATCTTTATTTAATCACCATGATTACAAAAATGATTGTTCTTTGATTTCAGTCATAAATAGAATACCACCCTTGGTCTAGAACTTTAGACCTAAAAATTTTTAAATCTAGAATTTTGTGGGGCCGGAGAGATAGCATGAAGATAGGGTGTTTGCCTTGCATGCAGAAGGATAGTAGTTTGAATCCCGGTATCCCATATGGTCCCCCATGCCTGCCAGGAGTGATTTCTGAGTGTAGAGCCAGAAGTAACCCCTGAGTGCTGCCGGATGTGACCCAAAAAACAAACAAAAAAATTCTAGAATTTTTGAAAAACATGTGGGCAAAACATGACTGATTTCCTAAATTGTAAAGAGAAGAAACATGCACAGTCATTGCAGGGACACAGAGTTCTAAAGGTGCTGTTGAGGTGATTAGATTTTAGGAGAAAGAAAAAGAAACAAAACATATGTCACAAGAAGAAGGAAGAGTTGCAAAACAATCTTTTGTTAATTTTGTTTTTTTTATACTTGAAAATGAAGTTTCATGGAGTAAATTCTGTGCATTCCAAATATGCAGATGCCTGAGCTATTGATCTCTTGAATATGGCCAGCCTCTATGTTGGAGGAGATATGGGAATTATAATTCACAAACTGAAAATAGACTGTGCCAGTCATAAAGATATATAGCCTATCTACTCAAAAATCCCTGTAGAGATGATTTTACAATCTTCCCAAACTTAATAGTGTATAGTTCTTATCTACATATGCCTGGAAAAAGAAGACAAGTGGATTAATATCTCCAAGGACAACCCAGAGAACAGTGAAAAATATCTCCAGCTCCATGTAAAAGGGCTTTTTGAAAACACATCTAAGTCTACCTTCCAATAGTTTCCATGAAACATAAATTATGTCAATGGAATAAGCTGAGGGATTTCTCAGATAACTTGTAAAATATTACACCTGGGTGTGTCTATGAAATATTTCTAGAAGGAACAAGAATTTAAATCAGGAGACCTGCATAAGAATTCTTCTAATTTAGTTGAATATCATTAAATTCATTAAAGGCCTGCATAGAACAAAACGTTAAGTAGAAAATATTTCTACTTCTTCTTGATCTGTGATATCCAAGAAGTTTCTTCTTTCCCAAGACATGAGTTTCTAGTTTTTTGAACTTATAGTGGCAGCTATAGTGAAACCTAGCTACCTAGTTTTTATGTCTTTGGTCTCAGATTAAATTATATTTTAGGGTTTGCTAGTGCACAAATTTGTGAACTTTGATTTTTCCATCATTTGTATCTTTATGAACCAACTCCTATTACAACTCTAGCTAATATTGTCTAGTCAGCTAGCTGTGATCTATATTCCATTTTTCTGGAGAATATTCAAAAGAACCATTTCATTTGTTTTTTGTTTTTGTTTTGTTTTGGGGCCTCACCCGGCTGTGATCAGGGGTTACTCCTGGCTATCTACTCAGAAATAGCTCCTGGCAGGCACGGGAGACCATATGGAACGTCGGAATTCGAACCAGTCACTTTAAGTCCAGGATAGGCTGCTTGCAAGGCAAACATGGCTGTGCTATCTCTCCGGCCCCAACAACAGAACCATTTCTTTTGGGAAGAATTTTTAAATCATATTTTTGGGGCACCGCATGGCTCTACACACAGGAATTACTTCTGGTGGGCTTAGGGAAATGTCAGGGATGCTAGGGATCAAACCTGAGTCAGCCATGTGCAAAGCAAATGCCCTACCTGCTGTTCTATCACTCTTTCCCTTGAATGACTTTTATGGAGGTATCTGTTTTATATCTGTCCCCATTATAATTTGAGTATCCTGTGGACAGCAGTTAACAAGTTTGCTATTGACTTTCATGCAATGTTAAATTTCTCAGTCCTAACAAATATTGTTTCATTCTTTCCAAAAGCACAACAGTATTCAAGGTCCCCAAAGGAAAGAGTGAAGCTATAGTTAATTATGGAAATTAAATGGTCATTTCAATTGAAAATAAAAAGTTCACCCTGAGGTTTTAGCTCCACTGTATAGCCAGTAATTTATTTACAAAACATTAATTTAGAGTAGTCCCTATCTCTCAGGTTCTATACTAAAAAGTAAAATACTTTGTTATACTGATTCATAAAAATTATAATATTCAAACTGTGTAAAATGAGGTTATATTAATAAAGAATGTTAAGATATTTTAAAGTTCTAACAATTTCATGGTAAAACTGTAAGTGGTACTTTCCATGTGCATAGAAGTAAGGTTGTGTGATATTAAAATGCATGTACTTCAGAGTCAGAAATACTCGAGTTAACTTCGCTCCCTAGAGATCCTTTGATGCCTCAGATAATATATTTTGTCTCTAAGTTTTCTAATATAAAATTTCAAGGTTGACTTCCCTTATCTTAAATTTTATATTACATTGTTCATTCTTGGATTAGCATTGTATATGCAAACTGATTACCATATAGCATGGCACTTTAGTGAATTATTACTATTAGATGATAACAATTAGGTATTACTCTGCATGATAGTTTCAGTAACTTCATTTTTATTATTAATGAGGCCTTGTGGTTTGGTAACTTTAACAATCTATGTATTAATATTCATTTAAGAAGAATGTATGTAATTAGGGCTTTTCCTAGTATTAAAGCTCATGCCAGGTTTCACATGTTTGAGAATTTGAGTTTGATTCCTTACAAGAAAAGAATGAGGAGAAAATGAAAGAGTAAGGAAAAAAATTAAAAAGAGGTTAAAGAAAAGAAACAGCATGCAAAACTTTTCTTTTTAGAGAAATGGATTAATGATCCAGAAAGAGGAGAATCATAATCATTAATAATGGATTAGAACAGAATATTTATGATGTCAAAAAAGAGTTGTCCAACAGCTTTAAAAAAAAAGACAGTAAAGGGTCTTTTTATTTATTGAATGACCTTACCCATTATAAAAAGAATAATATAGAAAAGGAAGAATAGATTAAAAATGACTAAAAAATTAATAAAAAAAATTATGGAGCCTGAGCTGTAGCCCAGCAGTACGGCGCTTGCCTTGCATGTGGCTGGGCCAGGTGGGACCTCGGTTTGATCTCCGGCATCCCATATGGTCCCCCAAGACAGGAGCAATTTCTGAATGCATAACCAGGAGTAACCCCTGAGCATCACCAGGTGTGCCCCCCTCCAAAAATAAGAATAATAAAGAAATTAAGATAACATAGGTGAATTATATAGAAACAAGTAGACATTGGTTCAGAACTTTACACCTTTATGATAAATAAGATTATTGTAGAATAGGATTTGGGTACATTCTTGAATTTCAATGCTATGTCTTGAAGGCAATAATTCTAATATATATATCACACCATCTAGGATATTTGTATATTTGTACCTTTAAGGATTGTTTTATAGTTATAGACACTTTATAGTTTATTTCTTGATTGACTTTGCTATACTACTAATATTTTACCAATTCCATTTAGTTTCTTAGCATCTTTATAAACAAAGCCTTAAAATGTCTTAGAAAGAAAATATCTAAGGAACACCAATCATGAAATTTGCTTACAGATGGATGGATATGTAGAGTATAATACTGAGTTTGATGGAAAGGAATAGACATAGAGTAATTGCACTCATTTGTGAGATAAAAAGAAAAAGCATTGTAATAATATCCAGAGACAACGGCCACAAATCTAAGCCATAGTAAGGAGCTTGCCACAAATAGTGGGGAAATGCTTTTAGCACAGAAAAGGGAATACTGTGTAATGAACAATGAAAACAGTCACTCTGGACAAGAACTGGGTGCTGAAAGGAGATAAAGTGATATGCATAGTATCCCTTTATTAACAAATCACTGTGGAAATCAGAGTTTCTAAAGGAGAAAAAAAAGATTAGCGAAAGAGAGAAATGAAATGTCTGTCTCAGGGCCAGAGCGATGGTGTAGTGGTAAGGCATTTGCCTTGCACTCAGCAGACCCAAGAAGGACCATGGTTCGATCCCTCTGTGTCCCATATGGTCCCCGAAACCAGGAGTGATTTCTGAGTGCATAACCAGGAGTAACCCCTCTGTGTCACCGGGTGTGGCAAAAAAAAAAAAAAGTCTGTCCCAGAGGCAGGCAGGAGAAGAGGAAAAGAGGGAAACAGAGGACTTTGATGGTGGGAAAAGTGCATTGGGGAAGGGTGTTGTACATTGTATGACTGAAACTAATCATGAAAACTTGCAAATGTGGAAAAAAACTGTAGTATGAGCAACCTTGAAATCATGGTGTCTAAATTAAGTATTAAAATTGTTTAAAAAACTACTGAGTGTATGATATTTGATCATAATTTTTAAAAAGTCTTAAAATGAAATCATCTTACATTAACATTAAAATATTTATTTAACTTTAATAACATAATCTTTCTTCACAGATCCATTTATAAAGCTAATCATGTATGTGCCCAAGACTTACTGTCATGATGTTCATCTTTTCCTTATTAACCAAAGCAAAGAAGTTGTAAACAGCTAGCACATCCTTCAAAAACAAGTGTGTGTGCATATGAGCAAGAAAGCAGGAGGTGTTTTAATAATGTATGGCAGATGCATTCAATATATATGCAGATTTTATTTTTTAATTGAATTTAATTTTTCAAATTGTTTAAACATTGTAGTTTACAGAGTTGTTCAGAATACAGTTATTTTTGGCATTCAGTATTTCATCACCAATATAACATTCTCTTCAACCCAGTCATCCAGTCATCCATTTTCCAATCTCCCTGACGCATGTAGGAATAATTTAACTACTAAATTATGTATTCCTACTGAGAGATCAGAATTAAAATTATTGGGATGTTCTGAGAATGTATAATGTAAAGATTTTCAATGCTGAGTTAATGAGCTCATTTGGTAACAATTGTGGTTCATAGAGGACCTTTGAAGGGCCCCATTGTAATCAGCTGTGAGGTCAGTGTGTCAGTGAATTTTTCCTGCTAGTTGGGCCTCTCTTTTGAGAATAACATGAGTCTATGTGTATGGTTGCTTATGTAGATACATTGCAAAGGCTTTTGTTCACATATACACAGGTTTTAAAACAAGGTTTACAGATGCTCCCCTCTTCCTATTTCTGTAGAATAAACATCCAATCTCCACTCCGATGACAGCTTCTTTTTCATTCCATTTCTCTCGTCCTTCTTTTGGCCAACACAGAATTCCTTCATTGTTTCTACTGATATAAATTACACTGTTCTTGAACTTGACCCTTTAACATGATAATATAGCTGACCTGTCGCTTTTGAGCCATCAGTAATTCAGTAGTCCTCAATTATTTTAAACAAGGGTGCCAATTCACTGTCCCTCAAACAGTTTGAGGGCCAGACTATAGTAAAAACAAAAACTATGAACAAATTCCTATGATCAATGCATACATCTTATTTTGAAGTGACAAAAACAAAACAGGAACAAATACAATATGTGGCCCATGGGCTATAGTTTGAAGACCACTGAACAGTTGATATTCTTCCAAAGCATAGCTCAGGAGCTTTTCTAAACCTCTGATGGCACCAATCTCCAGCCTACATTAACATGCTGCAGTGAGCTACTAAATTCCTTATCTACTTCTAATGTTTTTCCTTTACTATACACTATTCACAATTGTCAGAGCAATATATAATACCAAATGCTCTTATTTTGGGCCACACCCAGTGATGTTCAGGGGTTATTCCTGGCTATGTGCTCAGAAATTGCCCCTGGCTTGGGGTAACAAATGGGAGTCCAGGGGATTGAACCGCAGTCTGTCCCAGGCTAACACACGGAAGTCTTACAACTTGCATCACTGCTCCGGCCCTCCAAAAAAATGCTCTTATAGTCCATTTATGATTTACTGCTTTATTCAAATTAAAATCCTACTGTGAAGGCCATGGTATCCTCTTCCAACTTGAGTTTGTATTATTGTTTTCCTCCTTCCTTAAGGTAGGAAATTACCTGGAATTACCCCCCACTCCCACCCACACACACATAAGCACATACATATCCAGTTTTTCATGCAATAAAGACCTAATGCGTTGACTAATGTCCGTTCTGCCTGGAACTTTGATATATTTTCCATCTCATTTCAAGCAGTTCTCAGAGGTCATTGCACCCAAATCTGGAACACTCCCTTCAGTCTTCCTATACTCTGTGCTTCCCATCAGATTACTTTATTACAAGTTCTAATTTGGCTTTATGGACATTGCAATATTATATTCCAACTCTAGAATCACAACTGCATCCTCAGGCTTGCATAAAGATGTTAATGCATTCTTTATTAATTAATTAATTAAATCCAAAATCAGATGTTGAGGGGGCTGGGCAGTGGTGCTGGAGGTAAGGTGCCTGCCTTGCCTGCGCTAACCTAGGATGGACCTCGTTCGATCCCCTGGCTCCCCATTTGGTCCCCCGTGCCTGCCAGGAGCGAATAGCCAGGAGTAACCCCTGAGTGTCACCGGGTGTGGTCCCCCCCCAAAAATAAAATAAAATCAGATGTTGAACAGTCTCATCCCTTATGTTGGCAAAATAAGATGTATTGTACATATAGTGTGCTTGTAGAGTACAGATGGTGTGTATATGTAGAATGTGTACCTACATGTGTGCAACTGAGCACATGTATGTGGAGAGTGTATATGTGGGACTCTTTATGTGTATGTGGTATGTATGTGGACTAATAATTAGTATGTCTATTGGCATGTGTAGAAGAAAAATTAAAACCAAAATCTTAGCATTGGTTATTACTAACTGAGGTATTCTGGTAAAATGTTTTCTCTAGATTGGTTCTTCATTGCATTATTTTTATTGATTATTTAGAACAAAATATTTTAAGATAGCAAATGAATATTTTCAAATTGTAGGAGTGACCTAGCAGGTTTCTGGAGGTCATTGGAAAATGCTCTGGTTTATGAGAACTGTCTCAAGCAGATATAATGAGCACATGCTTCTGTTTGGCCAATTTGTTGATTTTAATTTGCTCAGGAATGAATCTGCTTCCTAAGGTCTGACTTTTTTTCTGTTTTTCTTTTTTGTAGGTTGAAGAGGTGTTGGCCTCCTCCTGCCTCTTTCTCTTTGGGATTTTTTCTTATCTCTCCATAATTAAAGCAAGTTAACCCAGGATCAGAGAACAGAAAGTAGATAACGCCTTGAGCTTAATTCAACCTGCAATTTTAACAAGTTGGATACACCCCGCTGGGGTGATTGCAGAAGCCTGCTGTCCTGGCTGTCTTCTCCTGCTGAGCCTCTCATCTCTTTAACTGCAGGAGCTGTCCTGCCCCAATTCCCAGGGCAGAGAGGCAGCCCAGTTCTGAGTCACATCCCTCAGGACTGACCTAGAACTTAGAGTTCCAGCTCTCAGGGCCAGACTCTTCTTTAAGCAGTACACATGGAATTCCCCCCAGGACCTTGCATTTCTGGTGTAACCCTTGAGCACTCACCCCTACCCTTAATTTCACAGAATAGCTTGAAGTTCCCTGCCATCTACATGTGACTCTGCTATTTGAAACATTTCTTCTTGCAACATGCATAATTTTTCTCTGCTATTAACCACAGTAAAAATGTCAATTCATCCTTAGAATTTAACACAAAAATCACCGCAAAGGTGGGGGATAGATTCCCCATTTTGTCTGAAGGCACAGCAGCAGGAAGCCTCACCAAATATCTCCCATTTAGAAATGGCCCAGCTCCACAACTGAACCTTATTATACTGCCAAGTTACCACACTGTTCCAGCTCCTAGAGCACACAGTGGCACCTCCAAATTTCATAGTGCGATTAGACCAATAAGATCACAGAAAATCTGATGAGAGAGTTACATAGAAGATCAACAAGTTCAATGAACTAAACAATAACACAGAAGATTCAACTAGCACTAACCAACACAGTTGATAATAAATGACTTTAGTAACACCATTTCGAGATATAGCAATTATTACATGTTGATACTTATAGATTTAAGTTATATAATTCCATTTGTCTTTGTATTGTAATAAATAATGCTCAGTAAATTTTTATGTCTGCAAGATTGAGGTGGTAGGTAGAAAACTGGGGACATTGGCAGAGGAAAAATAATGCTGATGATAAGATTGGTGTTGGCACATTTAATGCCTGAAACAGTTATATTATTTGCAACTTAGTAAATCATGGTGTTATAATAAAAATATAATTTTAAAATCAGCTCCATGGAAAGCTTTTAATGTGCTCTTTCAGGAGCCCTTCCTGTGGTCAGTCACTCATTTTGCTTTAGATTATGAGAGGCAACTGGCCCTTTTATAGACATTCTAATAATAATAACACACGTCCCCATAATCAGTCAACAATTAAGGCTAAGGAGGTCATACTTCAAAGGCGTTAAGTGTATACAAGGGTCCTGGGTTCAATCCCAGTACCACAGAGCTCCTTATGCACTGTTGGGTATGGTCCTGGTGACTCAGGGTTGAGCCAGGGTTGAGCAGCACTACATTGCTATGCCAAGGCAAAAATAGACTTACACTGTTGGACACCATAGGCTTGAATAGCCCCAGGCTCAAACCCTCCAACACTGGAGAAATGCCTGGAATAAAAACCTTTCGCCAACTAACAAAAGGAAAGCATGGTCACCAGCATCACTCTACAATGCACAGCTCTGCGGTGGTCTATTTCTATTAAGAATGTCAAGCCTTCAGATCTAAGGGCTGTGATGAGTCTGGCATCTTCCAATGTCTGCCTGAAGTTATGAATGTGGACTTCTATGGAAGTTCTAGTATTGGTTCTAGTATTGATACAATCAATCTGTGTTTGTGAGTGTGTGTGTGTGTGCGTGTGTGTGTGTAGGAACTGCCTGAGAATGACTCCCAGGTTTCCTGCCTAGACTCTAGTATTTATCTGTCTTCAGTTACCTGTGTATTCTCCTCCACCTTATCCTTCTCAGTCCCCAATGTCAACTGCAGCTCTGAAATTGAAGATGATCATGTACTGACATTGGTTTTTAGCATTCTCTTTAAGATAAAATTAATTTCAGTATTAATCATAATAATTATACAATGAGAAGTGCATTACAATAAGGCACTGTGAAATGATTGTCTTTAATTTCAATTAATTATGAATTTCTGGATATAAGAATAAAATAACCATTCGTTTTAAAATTTGGACACAAACTCCCACTGAGATGACTCAAGTTATACTTGCCCTTAAAATCACCACTTCATTTGTAATCAAACATTTAAACACAGGTTGTAGAAGCAAGAATGCTATCATATGTGGAGTCTGGGTGGGTGCTGAGAAGTTCACATTTCTTGTGTATGATCAGCAACAAATTCAAGATCATGTGCCCAGCACATTTGGTAATATTGAGTCAGAATATTAGTGTCCTCCTATTCCTGTTGACAGAATATCCTTTAAAAAGATGACTTAGTGGGCCGGAGCAGTGGCACTAGAGGTAAGGCATATCCAAGAGTCTTGCAAGTGCTAGCCTAGGACAGACCATGGTTCGATCCCTTGGCATCACATAGGGTCCCCCCAAGCCAAGAGAGATTTCTGAATGCATAGCTAGGAGTAATCCCTGAGTATCAACGGGCCTGCCCCACTCAAAACCAAACAAATAAAAAGATGATTTAGTTAAGGAAACACTAACAAAGATTAGTGTGAGACCCTAATCCAATTCAAGTGTGTCATTATGAGAAGAGAAATTTGAACATGCAAAGAGAGGCAGGGGGTAGTTTATTTGCACACCAAGGAGATAGCACATGAAGATACAGAGAGAAAACTGTAAGACCCATCCACATGCGAAGAAGATGTGCCTTAAAAGAATACTAACCAATGCTGACAAGGCTTCTAATTTCCATAAACATGGGGAAATTAATTTCAATTTCAGCCATTCACCTTCCCTTCTGTGGCATTCATTACAGAAACCCTAGCTAACAAAGTCCAATATAAAGTGGTCTTTAGATCCATAGAAAGATTGTAGCATTGCTTGTAAATGATTTACACATAATGCATTCTCTCCTTGTTGAAACCAAGCCTGGCTATATCTCTGCCTCCTACTTCAGAGATTGCAGAATGAGTACCTATCTAGTGCAATTGAACTATAGAATACCTGCCTGATAATCCAAAAAAGGTGGTTTTGTTGCGGACATTCAGAAAAAGACATCTACCAAAGCCACATAGGCATAGAAATACATGTCCCCAGAGACATGAGCCTTGGAGTCACAGTGTCTATTCTATGGAAGATGCCTATGGCAGGAACCAAAGAGTTGTAGGCTAATGACTTCACAGACCCACTCCTACACAGTTCACAAAAGTCAAGGCAAAATTTTCTGCAAAATTATTCATTCAATAGACACAGCCTTAGGACATTGACAGAGATGGTGTAGATATCCCAATAGGCAAGCACAGAACCACCCCAGAATTTCTCTCAAATCCAACCCTGAGATAATGACCATGGCAGAAATGTCCTTTAGATGCAAAGGACATCACAGAACCCAACCAAAGTAATGTTCCACTAGAAATGTCCTACTCAGAGAAAATTCAAAGCTCAGACCAATGACGTAACTGTGTCAGAGAAAGGAATGGAGAGTCTTATATCTATTGAACCACACACTAGGTACTCTTTTCATAGCCCAGAATTCAGCATACTACCAACAACAGAGACTTAAAAATAAAAGTGTATTGGCAACAGACAATGACCTGGATTGGACAAACTAGTTTGCTGGAGCCTAGAGTTGGTTTTATGCCAGGAAACTTCACTGGTAAAGTCTCCTTGTATTTAGGTCAAGGCTTTCCCTTTCCATGTCCCTCATATTTTGGTGGGCCTATGCAAACAATAATTGCCACTCTAACACTGTTTTTACTGTACTCTTTTGACTCTAATCCTTAAGAAAAGCAACCCACTTAAACTTTTGAGGTTAACTTAAACTAATAGGCATGTGCATGGAAATGTAAAAAAGTACTTTTCCTTCAATGTTTAAGGAGTTACATAAGTCTTATTTCTTTAGATTCTTTTGTGTGATGCTAAGAAATATTATGTACTACAATCTGGGGACTTTAGGGACAAAGTAATTATACATGAGTTCGGTTTTATTTTTCTTAATATTCTTTGGCTGAAAGTTCAAAGTTAAGACATCAACAATGGGACTAGTGAGAATTCTGTTTATGGGTGATTGTCCTTCACTGTAACTTGACCTTGTCATCATTCTTTACATCTTTGTTCTCATAATTAAAAATAAAAATTAATAAAAATAAATAAATAAATAAAAAGAAAAAAAGAATTCAGCATACCTGCCAAAAGATAAAGATCAAGTTTCCATCACCTATTGACTGGAATGCCTAAGGGGTCTCTGAGGAAAGAGATTTTCTTTGAGGAAAGAGAAGCACAATAAGATTGAATAGCTTAGAGGCTTTTTATCCACAACCTTCCAAAATTCTTCTCTTTCTGTGGTAAGTTAGCATTTCTCCAAAAGCCAGTAGAACCCCAAAAGCTGACTGTTTGCTGAGATAGGCACAGGACAGAAATTAATGCACACATCATTCAAGTGGTGCTATCATCATCAGTAACTCTCTTTCCTTCTCTTGTCTTGGCTTTTGTCCCCTAACTCAATCTTTAATTGGAATATCTTCTGCATCCATATTATCTGCTCACTCACTCAGTGATTCAAACCCTCAGCCCAAGCATCTCACTGTTCCAGCTCAGAAACAATCCATCATTCTCTTCACTTATCCCAATACTGGAATAGTAGCAATAACTGTTTATAGTCTAGGTCTTTATGTTTCCCCTGGGGATCCACTGCTGAGCTTGTTCTGGTTGGGAGTTTCTTGGTAGAGGCAAAGACCCCAAAGGGAGTTCAGACTGTTTTCAATTATAGATCAATAAAAAGCTCCCCGTTGAGTTTGCTCTGCTAGAACATATTTGGCCAAGAAAAAAGAGATGGACAAAGACTACCATGTAAATGCCATACATTGAAAAGGTTTATACTACTTATCCTAGCCTTTACATCTATTTTTGGTATTTCTGAAGTGATAGATAAAGGACTAGAAGATGACAGGAGTCAAGACCTCTAATGGGGAAAAGTGTTCGGTCACTAACGTTAAATTTTAAACAGCCGTACCAATAATACTTAAAAAAAAGTATATTTAGTCCATTTTATTCTGTTTTCAAATCCCTGCACAGTGTAGCACTTTGTTGTATTTATCCAGAGAAGATTTCCCCACTGCCCCACATTTGTTGCACTGCTATTTTCCCTAGCCATTAGGGCCCTTTCTCACAAGCAAAAGAAGCCAATCATTGTTTAGGATCACATCATTAAGAATATCATTTTCTTGAACCTGAAAAGAGTCTATAGATAATCCCATGACAATATACTTCAAGGGTGGAGAAACCCTGTATCTCTTAGGCAAAGGAAATTCCTTTTTGAATGACCCCAATATTTACTGTGCATCTGCAGGAGGGGAAAAAAGCACAAAACAATTTTTTATTATTATTCACTTATCTATTTTTTTGTTGATTTCATTGCTGTGGTTTGGCTATTGAAGTGGATGTCTCCATTTATATTTATTTATTTATTTTCTTTTCTTATGTGCTCTACCACACTTTTTTATCTCAATACCATGGCTATTATATGGTGCTTATGCTTCTTTTTTGTTTTGTTTTGTTTGTTTACTTTTTTGAATGCTCACTGGATATTTTGACAGTTCTTTATGAACTGTTGTGGTGTTTCACCTTCTTTTTCCCCTTCCTCTCTCAAACCAAGGATGAAACCCTCTAGAAGGACTCCGCCCATTTCCGGAGTATCTGATTCTTTTTTTCTTTTTTTTTCCTCCAGGTTATTATTTTTCTATTCTTCGAACAAAACCGCATAACTTGAACTATCTAGTTCCACCTCTCAATTGGGGGGGAGGGGCAGAATAAGGGAGGTACCAAGACCAAATTGGTGTAAGACCATTAAGTAGTAAGCTAGGCACAGAGGGAACCACTTATTCTAGCAGCCCCAGGGGTAAGGGAAGAGGATATGGGAAGAAGGACTGGAACAAAGGTTGAGGGAGGACAATTCAGTGATGGGAATTCCCCTGATTTTATGTTAATATGTACCTAAAATATTATTGTCAAC
>PVKC010005866.1:10894-32257 GCA_004027635.1 Crocidura indochinensis | reverse complement strand
TATGGGGCACTGGGATTCGAACCAATGACCTTTTGCATGAAAGGCAAACGCCTTACCTTTATGCTATCTCCTGGGCCCCAACTTTAAATATTTTTGAACTTCAACTGTAAATCTTGTTTCTATAAATGAAAGTTACCACATTTACTCTTAAGGTGTCTTCAATTGTCACTAATTTCTATTGATTTAAATTCAAGTATAAGTATTTTTAGTTCCTTTAAAGTAATAGAAATTTCCTTTAAAGTTCCCTAAATAGCAACTCAATTTCTGGCTCCATGACGTATCATCACAATAATCAAATACAAAATCTGTTTTTAATTAAATGAAATGTCATATCTCCATTTTAGCATAATAATATATTTCACATAAAAAAGGAAATAAGCTTCATTTTTAAACAGATATTGGTTTATAGAAAAGCACATTTAGGGAACTAAAATAATTGAATAGTTGTTTGTTGAACATGGATAATATGCTAAAAGTTAAATTCATTGCCTTAATTTTGATTCTCTGAGGTGTCTGAGTACCACTTTCACATTGGTTAACTCACACTTATGTGAATTTGGTAGGACAAATTATAACTTAACTGTCAAAAACAGATTGCCATACATTTATTAAAACAATTGCATAACTATTACAGTTATTAAAAAATTTGGGTTGAATCAGTTTCTCTTATTTAACGAGGGTGATTAATTTCAAATGATTATAGTAACTCTTCCTTTTTATTATCAGCTTTTAATTTTAAAAGACCAATGCTGTTCTAATTAGAATATTTTAAATCATTTATATTTACAGCTTTTGATAATCAAGCTACATTTTATCATATCTCAACAGAACTTTCTACATGCAAATACACAGTCCTTCTGTGGAAGAAACTGCAGTCATATATTTGTCACTATTTTAGAATACTGTCTTTATTCTGAATGTGAATATTCGACTTCTGAATATAAATTTTCAGTGTCCTGGAGAGCAATGAATTTTGTTTTGCTTTGTTTTTATGTTTGTTTGTTTTTTTGTTTTGGTGCCACACCCAGTGGTGCTCAGGGGTCACTACTAGCTCTACACTATGAAATTACTACTGACAAGTTTAGGAGGACCAGAGGGGTTCTGGGATCAAACCAAATCCCGTTGGCCTTGTAAAAGGCTAGCAACCTACTCTAATGGTGTCATTCTGGCTCCACTAATTTTTTCTTTTTAAGTTGTACTCACAATAATCATTGCAGTTCTTCACAACTTCATTTGTCTCAGAGAAGACATGTGTAAGTAAAATAAAACATTCCCTGAAGGCATACTAAATGTTGCTCATTAAAAAAGAGACTACTTGTTCTAAACAAGTGGTAGGCAAGGTAATTTTGCATGAAGAGATGGTTGTTGTTGTAGTTGGTGTTCTAATCAATCTCATTGCCATTGAGACCTTCCCTCCATCAATGTCCCATTTTGCGCTTCCCGTTCAAGCTTGCTCCCATAGCCAAGATAATTTATTTTATAGTATTTGGTATAACACACACTAAATCACAAAATTACTCTTGCATTAACAAGTCCCTTTGTATTGGTGATTGTTGTTGATATGATCAGGGAGGCACTCCTGTGTTGCATATGCATGCTGTCCTGGAGAACATTTTTATGCAGCATATTATTGAGATGGAATTGCTAGTTACTAATAATTTAACACAATGAATTCAAAAGTTAGGTTGAACATTTAGGTCAATGTATACTTTATATTAATTTATTTTGATATAGTACATCTTTGACACATTTATTGCTGTATTTTATACATTTAAATACATGTTTATTAAGTTATTTATTACTATAAAGTAAAATGAAGAGTAAATATGGCAAATATTGAGAAGTATTTGATTAGATATAAGCTTATATATTGAGACGTCATGATAAACTAACTTGCTTCAAATTATTATGAATAAAAAATAGTTGTCTTAGATTATACATTACATATTTGTTTTAAGTATTATAATAAGCCTGCTGAAATTTTAACAACTCAAATGTTAAGTTTGCTTTGCTTTTTGGAAGATGAAGGTATTATTTGGGCAATGTGAGATGGCACCTTTTTCCAAGCATTTTAGGTGCAGGATCAAGCACATTCCTTCAATCACAACTTGACATGTTTCTATCCTGCAGCATGTCTTTACTTTTGCATTCTTACTTTTCCTTTCCCTTACTATTCTCTTCCTAGAATTACTGTTTACAATATGTTATTTCCTAAGATTTTTCTGAAGTTAGTCAAAATCTCATATATTACAGACTTAGCAATAATATTTTTTCTTAATACACTATTGTTTTTTTTAATTTTTTGTTTGTTTTTGGGCCACACCCGGCGGCGCTCAGGGGTTACTCCTGGCAATCCACTCAGAAATAACTCCTAGCAGGCACGGGGGACCACATGGGATGCTGGGATTCAAACCAAGCACCTTAGGTTCTGAATTGGCCACTTGTAAGGCAAACACTGCTGTACTATCTCTCCGACCCCTTGTTTGTTTATTTTTAAAAGATATTCTCTAATTGAATAACCTTGAAATGCATTGTTACAAAGTTGTTCATGATTAATTTTTAGTCATATGATCTCCAACACACTTGATCAGTACAGTGAATTTTATGTTTTGATTTTGGGTCAGACCTGGCAGTGCTCTGGGGTTACTCTTGGCTTTGAGCTCAGAATTCACACCTAGCAGAGTCAGAGGGCAGAGGGCCATATAGGATGCCAGGGATCCAACTCTGGTCAGCTGTGTGCAAGGCAAAATCCCTAGTCACTATGCTATCACTCTGGCCCCAGTATATAAATTTTTAAATCCAAATATTAATGCTTATATCATAAGTATATGGCTTGTTTTCTACTACTAAATTTGGCTTTTGTGATCTTTAAATTGAAATTAAAATTTTAGGTTTTTTTGGGTTTTTTTGTTTGTTTGGTTTTGGTTTTTGGGTCACACCTGGCAGTGCTCAGGGGTTACTCATGGCTCCATGCTCAGAAATTGCTCCTGGCAGGCTCGGGGGACCATATGGGGCACCGGGATTCGAACCGATGGCCTTTTGCATGAAAGGCAAACGCCTTACCTCCATGCTATCTCCCGGGCCCCGAAATTTAAATTTTAAAAACCTTTAGACATTTGGAATTTTTTTTCCTAGCTTAAAATCCTTTTATATTTTCTGGGAAAATGCTTGTAGTGGGAAGGGTGAAGGTTTATAAAAGTAAGCACTAAGAAATAGAAAGAAAGAAAGCACTGAGTGAGTTTTAGGCATATGAAAAGTTTACTAGGAAAATAGAATATTTGCAAAAGAGCAAGTAGGCCTTTTACTTTTACTCTAGTTCTAGTGTTTTTCTTTGTGTGGGAATCATCCACCCTTTCATGTATGTGGGTACCACTATCCACTGGAGATCTTTGCATACCTTAGGTTTAGAATGTGACTCAGGTATGGAAATTAGGTTTTAAAATAATCTATTCACCCTCTAGTGCAACCAGCTTTTGTTTATAAATGTTTTGCTGAGTTGCATCAGGTCTATGGTACCTAACTTGGCTTCGCCACAGAAACAGCTGAAACAATATTGCTGAGGATTTTCTCCCAATATTTACTCCCTGGGAGACTCATAGTTTGTAGGTTTGTATCTCCTAGTAAATTCCACTCCAGTTTTCTTCACCCTGGTTTGTATGTCTGGGGAAATGGAATCTATTAAACAGTCTTTATATTCATGTTAGCCTCAAAATGGAGATACCACTGCTATTCAGTACTAATCAGAAGAGACATTTATTCTTAATAAAACCTCACAATTTGATGATGCTTTGAAAATTTAAGTTGGCTATCCATGATTCCATGGTTGTGTAATTGCACTACAATCCCTTCCAAATTTGATCAGGCATAAGAATTACTAGAGATTATGATTAAAATATATAAAACTATATATAATATATCTATTATATGTAACTATATATAAAACATAAACAGAATTCTGATTCATTCTGATTAAATAGAAAAAGAAAGGATTAAGGATGATTTTTCGCTTAAATTGTATGTGACATTTCTTTTTATTTTTTTTGGGGGGGGTCACCCCCGGCAGTGCTCAGGGGTTACTCCTGGCTCCATGCTCAGAAATCACTCCTGGCAGGCATGGGGGACCATATGGGGCACCGGGATTCGAACCGATGACCTTTTGCATGAAAGGCAAACGCCTTACCTCCATGCTATCTCCTGGGCCCCTGTATGTGACATTTCACTTTGGGAATCTTTGTTCTAAATTTTAAGTAATTATATAAGACAAATAGAAAGATGTTTCTAGAGAAATATATTAGAAGAACTTTTAAAGGCTTACACTAAATTAACTCTAGCAATGATAGGAAGAAAAACCGTGGGGAAATAAGTATAATACACAAAGGACTCAACAATCCATATTCTCTTGTCCTGGGTTTTTTAGTCCTTCAAAATGACATCAGGTTTACTTTGGTTGATTGATATTTTTTCTGGCCATTTTGTTCGTTTGTTTTCATATTTTTTGGAGGGTTGGGTCACATCCATCAGTGCTCAAGGGTTATTCCAGGCTGTGCTTTCAGAAATGGCCCTGATTCAGAGGACATTGTGGGATGCCGGGGATCGAACCCATATCAGTACTGGGTAAGTCACATGTAAGGAAAATGCCTTATCACTGTGTTGCTACTTCACTCCATCCCCTATTTCTGGCTACTTTTTATTTAAAGTGGTTATTCTAGTTATGCAATAAATATCTCATATGAAATTGATTATTTGATACTTTAGAAAATTAGGAATGCTAAGTAACTTCAGACATTATTTTTTATTTAAAATAATGTGGAAATGGGTCTCACAAAATAGACGGGTGAAAAATCCAAGCTTTTCAAAATCAGATGCAACTGTACATATTTAAGTGCCTCATCGATTCCATCTTAAATTGTACCAGCAGTGAGAATAATCACATCAATACTACATGTTCAAGAAATTGCTTTAACAGATGAGTGACACTTGCTGTTTGTTGAATAGATCTTAAATAATTGGTTATAATCTAAGTCCCAGGAGCTCAAGACCTTATTCATCCTTGTGATTTCCTCATTTATTCAAAATGAATGCCATTCACTCTTTCATTTGTTGCTCCTCAATATAAATTTGACAAGTGCCTGGAATATCATAAGGACTCCTCAATGTGTAGTGAATATGCATTGAAAAAAAAAGGGAAAGATCTGTGGTCTCGTGGCACATATTCTATAGATGTTTTGAGGGAGAAATCTGGTGGATATAAATGAAAATAAGCAAAAGAATTTGAGGATCTGTTCCTTACTAAAATGTTATACAAACAGGAACTTGAAATGAAAGTTGTGAAGGCAATTTGTAAGAAAAGGTTTTTTAAATAAGCAGTAAGAAATCGGACACTGATGCTGAGATGTATCAGTCAAGTAAAGATACTTTCAAGGTAAAGATGCAAGAAGAAATTGGTACATACCCCCCCCCAACAAAATCTTTCTTTTCTTTATGGACTTCATTTTCTCTAGGTACAGTGGTCGGCAATCTTTTTTTTTCAACTGAGCCAAATCTCGCCAAAACCATGATTGAAATTTATTTTGCGTGCACTGACAGAGGTTAGGAGCAAAGTCCTGACTCCTGGAGCGGCTGCCCGGCACACACAAGAGTCAAATTAAAAGTGTAAAGAGCTGCATGTAGGTTGCCGATCACTGATAGGGCATCATTTAAAAAAAAAAAGTGTCTTATTATAGTTTTCTAACTGGTACCTGACTCATCTGATATCCAGCATTTATTTAACAGGTGTATTTTTGTCAATCACAGACTATTACACTTAACTGACTTCAAATATTCTCATTACTTTCTCTCCTCCATGGCATCACATCAAAATTCTGTTGATTGAACTCTCATTATAACCTTCCTTTGTTTTAGAAAAATCTACAATTTTCGCCATAAATTTCTGCTTTGTCATTTGCACAATTGCCTGGGACAAAATGATTTTTTCTAGCATTTCTTATATCATTTTCTATCTCCAAATTTGATTCTATTGTTCTTTACATCAGATCTCCCTTTTATCTTATATTTATGCTGATCAAAAATGTTCCCAATTTTAATGACTAAAAACATTTATGGGCCCGGGAGATAGCATGGAGGTAAGGCGTTTACCTTTCATGCAAAAGGTCATCGGTTCAAATCCCGGTGCCCCATATGGTCCCCCGTGCCTGCCAGGAGCAATTTCTGAGCATGGAGCCAGGAGTAACACTGCCAGGTGTGACCCCCCCCCAAAAAAAAATTTATGACATTGCTCAATTTATTTTCAAATTAGTACATCATTTGAAATTGCTATTTCATGGTTTTCATGAGCAGAAAAACATAATCTACAAACCTGTCTTTTAAAAAATATCCTCAATCTTGCAGATACTATTTTAGTGGTAACCATTACAGAATTTCTCTCTTTAGCAATGATGCATCTTTAAAATGGGGCCTGAAAACTCATTCTTAATGGTCCCTTGAAGCTAGAGTAAAAGGCATTTAACCTATGGCTTTAGCCATAAAACTAGGGAGTATTCAATATGAAATCAATACAGTAGTTTCTGGGAAAATCTCTTGTTTTACATTGCCAATTTGACACTCTTCAAACACTGTAATAGCCATTTCAATCTTAGGGAATGCATGTTGTTTTTATATATTCTACTCATGTCCTACACTGAAACTTAAAACAAGAAAGGCATTTTTATTCATTCCCTTTGTACAAATGGAGCTACTGCGTAGTTACTATCTTCAGGAAGTATGGAATGTTTTTTATATTATACTACTTTGGTTAATTAGGATTGACTTTGAATGAAGTACAGTGTTGCCCTCTGTGAAACTGCCTTGAACTTACTCCACTTCTATGGATTCCTCCACCTTGTTGCCAGGCAACCAGGGCCAGATTGCTACTTTGCTTTTGCACTGAGGCATCAACTGTAGCATTCACTCACTTTGCATTTTTTAACCATAAATAATTTTCCTTGTCTCTTTACAGCAGTTGAAGCTTTTTCTAGGTTTTTTTTTTTTTTTGCTCTTGACAGATCTGCTTCATAATATATTTAAATTGCCAATCTTAACTTACAAATTTTCTATTTTGTCAATTTAGGAATGTGACTTCATCTTCGGCTTCTCAGTTTAGCAGAATTGTGTCTGTCTTCCCTTAATAAATAAAACACTGATATCATTTATAATATAAGTGAGAAATGATTAGAAAATGAATTAAGTTAACAATTATTTACCATATTTATCACATCACAATTACTTTTTTTTTTTTTTTTGGTTTTTTTGGGTCACACCTGGCAGTGCTCAGGGGTTCCTCCTGGCTCCATGCTCAGAAATTGCTCCTAGCAGGCACGGGGGACCATATGGGACACCGGGATTCGAACGGATGACCTTTTGCATGAAAGGCAAACGCCTTATCTCCATGCTATCTCCCGGGCCCATCACAATTACTTTTGTGTGAAACTAAGGATATCGTGATAAAAGCTAACTAAAATTTTCCCCTTCAAAGCCATATGTGCTATTCAGGAAAGAAGGGTGAAACATATATAAATAGGTACAAAAAATAAAATATAGTAGTTTATTTTAGTAAGCAATTAGCTGAGCATTATCTTTTTTATATCTTTTATGCAAGGATAGTTTGATGTGACTTTTCAAGAGATATAATAAAAACATAAATATACAATTAGAAGATGTTCAACAGGTCTAGTTATAATGAAAAATTTGAACAGATTCACCATTGATATTATAATTACATAATACCGAGAAGAGAGAACTTGGAAACAGAGCAAATGGGAACTTGATATTTTGCAAATGGTAATAAAATACAGAAGGGGCAGGCCTATGGCAAAGTATTAGATAGAGCACATGTCGAGGTATATGAGACTTCAGATTTGATTGACAGTATGGTATGAAGTTCCCAAGCGCAAAATAACCTTATACCTACTTTCTGACTGTGTTATCCTATGTGATTCTTCTAGAATGAAAATAACAACAAAGAGTTAAAATTTTTTTTAAATAATAGTGTAGTTAAAATGACTATTGTTGGATATCATGTCTCTTTTCATGTCTGTTTTTTCTTTTGAGCCATACAGAACAGTGGTTAGGGCTTATTTTTGTCTCTGTGCATTAGTCTCCAGCTGGGGATCAAAACTTAGGACATTTGTGTGCAATGGAAAATCACATGCCCTGTTGTACTATGGCTTTGGGGCCTTCATTTATTAACTAGGTGTAGAAAAAAGGGACACATTTGCAAACACTTTAATTATTTTATTACATTTGTCATCACAGATCATAGGACTGCCTGTGGCAATCTATAATTGAAGTAAAGGATACAATTATGGGAGGGATGGCAGTCAGTAGTAGTAGCTATTAGGTGCATTAGACAGATATTTAAATATTCAATAATTAATAAAATGTAAGGTAAGACTACATGGCATCTAGCCAGGCATCGCAATATTCTTACAAATGATAATAATATAATAAATTGGAGTTTATTGATGGGAGGGGATTAACTAATTTTCCAAGAGTTACTTAAAAGTAAGTATGTCTATATATGAAAACAAAAAGGATAGTGAGTAGTGTAATTTGGTTTCATTATATCCATACCCAGGGTAATTTAGTGATTTGAGAGGAGCATTTGAGGTTAATAGAGAGATAAAATCTATATCTAGGATCTTTAAAGTATAAATTGTGAGAAAGAAACAGCTATCACTGATTTCTACCAAGAAAATTTAAGTAGATATAAACAGTGATCTCATGAGGCATAATAGAAAAAGAAAAACTTCAAACTGGAGGGCAGATAATAGCTGCTGACAGAAACAGTTAACAGAATGACATAAATATCTTGAGGATAAATTAAGTTTCTAACTGAAGAATGGCAGTATTCACAATTTATGGTTGATATTAAAAAAGAAATAGTTTAATTTTAGTGTTTTCAAGGAAATTTCAGGGCTCGCCACACATGTATTTCTTTTTACATGGTCATATTTTGTCAGTATAGAACCCATTCTGATATTTAGTTTCTTAAACAAAAAGCTGACAATAATACACAGGATTAAAAGTAAAACACAATACAGTTTACTGACCAAACAGTACATTTTACAAGGTAGAGCTATCTAGGCAGAGACTCAGAGGACAGCTGGGACTTTAGGTGTTTTTGTTTGGTTGTTTTTTATGACCTGAAGAACAGACCTAAGGTGGCATTACAAGATGACTTTTGTGTGTCATTGCCATCGTGTGTGGGGACACAGCTAGTTCTACTCTTTGCAGGGAATGAAGCATGCTTCCCCCTGCTCTGTTCAATCGTATTCACTGGTTACTAAAATTAAATGTCTAAAAAGGGGATGTCCAAACAACTTACATGGCTGGAGATGTCTTGAGCAACATTTGCTCATTTATCTCATTGTCTTGGTTTGAAATTTAATTTGCCTACACTAAATATATATCATAGTTTTATTAGTTACATACTTGCCTAAGATTATATATTCTTTTAAAATGAGGGATATTAAAATTGCATATAAAACAAAGCACTGGGTCTTTGAGACCACAGACTAAAGATGCGATATTGATCTGAATTTTCATGTGTGTAATTTTCTACTAGCTTTTCCCCTCTGAAGTTTCATAAATATGTGTAATGGATCATTTAGTAAATAGTAGGTGACTATTATATCCTAAATTTCAGAACAAAGGCAAGACCAAAATTTTGTAAAAAGAGATGCAGATAGATCACAAAGGATAATATTATACTGCATGAACTGTGTCCAAAATCATTACTTTTCATTCTAATAATGATCAAGCTAGCATAGAACTATAACATTGCTGTATTACATGAAAAAGCATATATACTTTTTATAAAATTTTAATTAAGATAAAATTTAAATATCAATTTATTCATTAAAAGAAATAATATTAATTTAGAGTAAAAGCAGAAAGATTACAATGTTCTTAGATTTGCAGAACTTTTAATGAGTTCTACTCATCTACTAATCTTATTGTTGAGCAAACACTGAATTCACATTTTGAATTCTTATATTGAAATGGAAGAGGACTGTTTCATAAAAGAATCTTGTTCTCTTTAATTAAATTATAAGTTTCAGTGGTAGCTCATTGTATGACTCATTGGCCTTTATCTCTCTTGTTTTATAATTTAAATTGAACTCACATAAGCTTGCCTTAAAAAAAAACACTGGTAATTTGTTTGTAAAATTTCACTATGGAAAAGACATTTTGTAAATGTCTTTATCTCATTTGAAACATAAAGCAATTCAAGTATTTCAAAATTTTCAGAATAACTGACAATTTCAATATGTGTTTTTCATTTAAGTATATGAGTGAAGACTTATTTTTATTTCAAGAAAGTAAGCACTTTATCGAGTTGGAACTTATAAAAAGCTTTTAAGAGCTATCAAATTGTCTGTTCTAATATCCTGAATAGAGGGAGATAAGCCAAAAGCATCACTGTGCACATGAAGTTTGGAGAAGAAAACTCTGGTTGCTATTGCATGGATGTTCAACCACAGTCAAATTTGCCAGAAATACTTTAGTAGGAAACATAAGTGATTTATTTAGTATAAAATATATTATTCTCATAGAAATACCTATATTTTATGAGTTTCTAGTTCAACATAACTCACCAGGGACCACATGGCTTCCTTGATCCTGAAAACTATTCTAAAGAATCAAAAGATGAAAATTGTCTAAATGGAGCATCACAGCACAAGACCACAAAACCATATATAGAGGGACTAGAGGAAATAAATAAATTGGAAGGGGGCTGTGGTTTGGAAAAGATTAAGGAAACATTATTAGTCTTTTGTGTTTCTAAGGATTGACCTTGTTAAACACATCAATAAATCTTGATCTTCCCAATGGGTGGTTAAAATATCTTGCAACTGCAAACGTTGAGAAATGGGTTTTCATGAGAAGCTAGTGCAAAGGAAGTGGTAAGGACAGAGTGGCAGTAGATTTAGCATCTAAGGAGTCACAGGGAAGAATTCTTTCTATTAATGCAAGCTAACCCATATCATTAGCCAGAGTCTTAGAAGCACTAAATGTAGAGGAAGGTCTGTCTATGAGGAACCCAATCATAACTATGAAGACAGGTGGTCAAATATGAAAATTCACAGAATAAAATATTCCAGATTTGCAAAACATTTTGATCTTTGATATTCCATATTAATATTTTCTTGCCTCTGTCTACATAAATTTTCTCTATATTTATTGAATTACTTCACAATTATGACCCTCAAATATCTTTGAAACTTGTCATTACCACTTGTCATTTCTATTGTATCACTTTTTTTTTACAGATATTGGTTCTTCTAAGAAAGGATTATAGGCCAAAACTGAGTACGTCAAAGACAATGAGTTATACTTTACACTAATAGCAACAGAAAATTTTCCAAACCATAACTAGGAATTGTAAATGAGATAATACATGTGACTAAAGTTCATTGAACTTTTTAAATTACTATTATATGCAGAAAAAAGGTTTAGATTATATAAAATCTATTGAACTATTTATTCTTTTTCTTTTATTTATTTGAAAGGGCAACTCCCCAAAAGTGCTCAGAGTGCAAGGGTAACTCTATGATATTTGGCAAGTTTGAAGTTTTAGTGGTGTTTAGTGATGCATTGTTGTGTGTTAGAAGACCTGGGGATTCAATTTGGGGGCTCTGAATTCAACAGAATCACACCCTGCAGTGTTCAGGGACCATGTGGTGCTGGGAATCAAATGTAATTTATTTGCTTATAAAATATGCCCTGAGGCCTTTTCACTATCTTTTCAGACCTTGTAATTAATTTTTCATCACAAAATAAAAATTACTTATAAGTATAAAATTTTGATTCTTGCTGAACAAAGATCAGAGAACTTTTAGGACTGAAGGGGCAGGAGAATAAGTAGAAGTAATGTTTGGATTCTATTTTAACAAATCAAGGTAAATGACTGATTATCTTAGAAAATAATATATTATGCAATATATTATTGAACAATATATGTTTTCAATACAAAATGGTTTTTTTCTTAGGGATTTACTAATTGAGAAAGATTAGATGAAGAATAAGCTATGAGGAATTTTGAAGGTTTTTCTGTAGATATGACATATCGTTCAAAAATGTAGAATTTAAAAGCTGATATTTTGCATAATTATGTTTAAAACATATTTTAATTATGATACCAGTTGAAATTAAGCAAGAGCCCATGTGAGTGTATGTGCGTGCTTATGTGTGTGATTACCTATGAAAATTTTGACTTTCTGTACAGTTCTACCATCGAAGAATTGCTTCTTTTGTTAAAGAAATATGTGTTTAATGATCTTTCTTCAAATGCTGAATATTTTATTCTTATAAGTTAAAAAATATGCTCCAGATTCAAAGATGTTATATTCCTTGATTACTATTAAATGTTATGTGAAAAAGAGAAGACAATAAACACACATGATACCTGAGATCTAAGTAGGTGGTGAGTAATAGGTTCATGAATAATTCATTGTGATTTTAGTATCTGTAAAAATTTTATGTGATGTGTGAACTGCAAAAGAGATAGTCTATATTGCTGCAGAATTCCAAAGTCCTAAAACAACTACCTCTACAAGAACATTTTGGCTTAAAAATTATTATTTAGTGATAGTGAAATCACAAAGCTATTCATTATTGTCTTTCAAGCATACACTATTGCAAAGCTGATTCCTTCACCAGTGTCCACATATCACCACAAAAGGGGATCAACAACCATTTGCCTTCCACCCACTAGTTTGCTTTTTCAAATGTCACTTTTACCCTGTGGTTTTCTCATACTGTTGCTGAAAGAGTTTCATACATGGTACTTTATCACTCTTCAGCAATACCTCCTTGTGGTGTATATATGTTGCCCCATTTGTTGGGACGCGTTTACCCCTTTGTTGATTGTGTATTAGTACAGAGCTCCCAGAATGAGAAATTATTACCATCCACTTGTCCCCTTTTTGCGGGGGAGATCTTGGTAATATTTATCCGCAGCAAATAATCCACACAGACAGCGGGTTAAGGGGTAAAAGTTGGGCAAAAAGAGTCCTTTGTCAGCCTCCTGCAAGTTCCAGAAAACCACCTCGAGCCAACCAGCAAACTCTCCAAAAGACCCTGAATACCTCGCTCCCAAACTATTTATTCGACTCTCCACAGCGCCCCACCTCGAAAGTCAAGGTGGGCCAACAGGCAAAGAATAATCTTATGGAAATATTTTCATATACAACATATATGTATATATGTGTATGTATATGTATATATGTAAGAATTTGAAAAAATAAATATTTTAAAAACAAAACAAATATATATGTATTTGGTTTTGGGGCCACACCCGGCAGCACTAAGAGGATACTACTGACTTTGCACTCAGATATCACTCCTGGCATGCTCCGGGGATTATATGTAATGCCAAGAATTAAACCCAAGTCCATTCTGAGTCTGCTGCATGCAAGGTAAATGCCCTAACGCTGTGCTATCTCTCTGGTCCAGAGTTTATATTAAAACTGAGTAAGTACTATATTATCTGAACTCTGAAAAAAATATCAGTGCTTATAATACAGAAAATCTCTTGAACATTTAATCTTTGAAGATATGGATATAAACTATCCTAATAGCTTACGTGTGATATAAATGAAATATAGATTGATTTTCTTTTCTTTTCTTTTTAAATATCTTTATTTAGGCACTATGATTAAAAGATGTTTATAGTTGGATTTCAGTTATAAAATAGAATATCTTTCACCAGTCCAACCTTCCAACCACCAATTCCCCCTGCTCCCTCCTGCCCCACCCCAGCCTGTATTTGAGACAGACATTCTATTTATCTCACTTACTACAATTTCTGTGATAATTATTAGTGTAATTATTTCTTTAACTGCATTCATCACTCTTTGTGGTAAGCTTCATATTGTGGGCCGGTTTTTCATTTCTATTGTCTCTGGGTATTATTACAATACTGTCTTTTATTTTTCTTAAATCCCACAGATAGTGAGATTATTCTCCCTCTCTCTCTCTCTCTCTCTCTCTGACTTATTTCATTAAGTATAATTGTTTATATGTCCATTCATGTACAGGAAAATTTCATGACTTCATTACTCTTGATGGCTGCAAAGTATTCTATTGTGTATCTGTACCACATTTTCATCTACTCATCTGTTTTTGAACATCCGAGTTGTTTCCAGATTTGGGCTATTGTAAATAGCACTGCAATGAATATAGTTGTGCAGAAGACATTTTTGTATTGTTTTTGTGTTCCTAGGGTATATTCCTAGGAGTGGTGTAGCTGGATCATATTGAAACACAATTCCAAGGTTTTTTGAGGAAACTTCATACTGATTTTTATAAAGGCTTGACTAGAAGTATTCCCAACAGCAGTGAATGAGAGCTCCTTTCTCCCCACATACTTCCAGGACTAATTGTTTTTGTTTTTTTGTGACAATTGCCAGTCTCTGTGGCATAAGATAATGATACCTCATTGTTGTTTTGATTTGCAACTCTCTGATCATTGATGTGGAACACTTTTTTTTCATGTGCCTTTTGTCATATGTATTTTTCTTTGAGAAAGTGTCTGCATTTCTTTTCCCCATTTTTTTTTTGGTTAGGTTCTGTTAGTACCTTGTATATCTTAGATATTAGCTCCTTATCTGATGGATATTGTGTGAATAGTTTCTCCCTTTCTGTGGGTAGCCTTTGTCCTTGGAGGTACAGAAGCTTCTCAGTTTAATCCCATTCACATTAAGCCTCAGGAACTCAAATACCTAGAGTCAACTTAATAAAGAGATGAAGGACCTCTACAAAGAAGCTACAAAACAATGCTTCAAGAAATAAAAGAGGACACAAGGAAATGGAGACACATATCTAGTTCATGTATTGGGAGGATTAACATAATTAAAATAGCAATACTCCCGGGGCCGGAGAGATAGCATGGTGATAAGGCGTGTGCCTTTCATGCAGAAGGTTAGCAGTTTCAATCCTGGCATCCCATATGGTCCCCTGAGCCTTCCAGGAGTGATTTCTGAGAGTAGAGTCAGGAGTAACCCCTGAGTGCTGCCAGATATGAACCCTCCCCCCAAAAAAACCAAAAAACAATAAAACAAAAAAAATAGGAAAAAGAAAAAAATATCAATACTCCCCAAAGCATTGTACAAATTTAATGCAATACCTCTAAGGATACCAGTGCCATTCTTCAAAGAAGTGGATTAAACACTCCTGAAATTAATTTGGAACAATAAACACCGTCAAATAGCTTAAACAACCCTTAGGAAACAGAATACGTGAGGCATCACTTTCCCCAACTTTAAATTGTGCTACAATGAAATAGTCATTAAAAAAGCATGGTATTGGAATAAAGACAGATCCTCAGAGAAGGTAATAGACGAGTATTCAGAAAATATTCTCCAGACAGACAATCAATTAAATCTTGATAAAGAGGCAAGAAACACAAAATGGAGCAAGGAAAGTCTCTTCAAAAATGGTGTTGGGGGGCCGGGTGGTGGCGCTGGAGGTAAGGTGCCTGCCTTACTGCGCTAGCCTTGGACGGACCGTGGTTCGATCCCCCGTGCCCCATATGGTCCCCCAGGCCAGGGGCAACTTCTGAGCGCATAGCCAGGAGTAACCCCTGAGTGTCACTGGGTGTGGCCCAAAAACCAAAAAAAAAATGGTGTTGAGGGGGGGCCCGGAGATAGCATGGAGGTAAGGCGTTTGCCTTTCATGCAAAAGGTCATCGGTTCGAATCCCGGTGCCCCATATGATCCCCTGTGCCTGCCAGGAGCAATTTCTGAGCATGAAGCCAGGAGTAACCTGAGCACTGCCGGGTGTGACCCAAAAACCAAAAAATAAATAAATAAATAAATAAAAATGGCGTTGGGACAACTAGTCAGCATATACAAAAAAGTTAACTCCATCTAACACTATTCAGGACATTGATATCAGATATGAAACCATTTGGTATATAGAAGAACACGTAGGTAAAAAAATCCATGACAGTGAGACTAAAGGAAATATCACTGTCCAAACAATTGGACGCAGAGATAAACATATGGGATTATGATTTTATTTTCTTACACAAATCAAGTTTATTTATTTATTTTATTATTATTATTATTATTTTTTTTTTTTTTGGTTTTTGGGCCACACCCGGTGACGCTCAGGGGGTACTCCTGGCTATTCGCTCAGAAGTCGCTCCTGGCAGGCACGGGGGACCATATGGGGAACCGGGGGACCGAACCAAGGTCCTTCCTAGGTTAGCGCAGGCACCTTACCTCCAGCGCCACTGCTCGGCTCCCCTCAAGTTTATTTTCTAATAAACAAGTTTTCCCTTTAGTTGCTATTACAAAATAGCAGGTTATACTTAGATGCCATTTAAACTTTGGAACACTTCTTAGGATGAGGTATCAGTCATTAATAAAGAATATAGATAATGGGATCAGAGAGAAAGATAGTTTGCCTTTCATGCAGAAGGTCATCGATTCAAATCCCGGCATCCCATATGGTCCTGCTAGGAGCGATTTCTAAGCATGAAGCCAGGAGTAACCCCTGAGCGCTGCCCGATGTGACTCAAAAACCAAAAGAAAAAAATGAATATAGATAGTAAAGACATAAATAATTTTTATTCATGATCCTAATAATACAAACTCTAGCTAAAATTCGATAAATTATAAAATATGGAAATTTGAATTGTTATATTTGATCAGAATTAAATTATCAGAATGGGTTAACACTAGTTAAAGTGTGCAAGGAAATCTCCTAAATGCCTATAGCATCTCTTCCTTCTGTTGCTTAACATTTTCAAATAGCCTCTTTTATTTTTTAATTCCTACTCAATGCCCTCTCAATATCCTTAAGAATGGAAATAGTGATATTTATTTAAATGTCTATGCTAAATTATATAATATTTCATCACTTTATGCAATGAATTCAAATCTACAGCTTACTATTATTAGTTTTATCAGCAAAGTTAAAACTGATGTAAGAGTTAATATGGCATTAATTCTCTTACATTGAAAAATTTATGTATAAATTTTGTTTCTTAGCACTACATAATTTCCTAAGCATCAACAGAAGCAACATCTGAGAACAGAGCTGAAAGTAGCTTAGGCCATAGCCAGGAAAAACTTATAATTTATGTTATTAGACATATAAGGGTGAGAAGTGATCTTTATAAAATTACTCAAGCTAAAAAATAAATTATATGGTGCCTATGTATAAATAAGCACATTATAATTAAAATGCTTCATAAAAATACCCTTTATACATCCATTAATTCTGTCTATATATCAATGAAATTAAATATATAACATAATGATATTAATATGCTAATAATTCAGAAAATGTAAAATGAATGTAAACTTTATTAATAATTCAAGGAGATTATAATTTTATATTATGCAGCATCAATTGTTAAGCGTAAACAGCTGTCAACTAATCTGTCTTGATGTTTAGAACTTACAATGATAAAAGCAGTAGTTATCTTTTTAAAAATAGGATAAAAGATAGACAAGACTATTCTATTGCATATAACTTTTATGCTTTATAAATTACAAACTTTTTAACTGTTCAAAGATTTTAATTAAAAAGTAGCTGTATAAAGATTTTCCAGTGGACTTAAATGTGTGTGTTCATTCAGAATTATATTTAATGTGTGTGTTCATTCAGAATTATATTTAAGAATCATAATAGAATACATGCTATTTATTTGAAATTGAATTTTAGGGATATTTGAAAAGAAACATAAAATGTATAGAGTAATAACAATATTTTAGCAGTTATAAAGCAGCCATAGCATTAAAATAATTCATCTATGAAGGAAGCATGTATAACAAACTAATTCGATCAATAATTTTGCACTATGGAAATTCAATCACAATAATTCCAAGAATATTTTAAGCATGTTTTTAAGAAAGTATTAAAGTAATATAAACCTACAATTAAAAATATACATTGTAGTGGGACTGGAGCTGTGGTCCAAGTGGTAAGGCGCCTTTGCCATACTGGTTCTTGCCAGCACTAGCCTAGGATGGACCATGATTCGATCCCTCGGTGTCCCATATGTTCCCCCAAGACAACAGCAATTTCTGAGTGCATAGCCAATAGTAAACCCTGAGCATCACCTGGGGTGCCCCCCCCAAAAAACCCCAAAATAATATATACATTGTAGTGCTTAACTGATTTATTAAAAATATATATACTATATAATGTCTTACTTTAAATTTTATATTTTAGTAAATTTAAAAACATAATTGCTCATAAATGCTTAAAAATAGCAGATCAATAGAAACAAATAATTTTACTCAAAAAGTATGAGCTCTAGGACCATTTTAAAGAAAACAGTAAATAGAGAGAATTTTCTTTGTGTTCAAATATTTGTAAAACATATGTCTCATATTATTTGTGGTAGAGTGTCTTTCTATATTGTTAGCAATAGTTATCTGATTTATACTTTCACTGAAGTTTTATTAAAACATCATGGTGAATGTGACATGCTTTCAATGAAATCCTTAGATTTTTACCAATTACACACCTTTAAATTGCTTTCAATTAATATAATTTGGAACAGGCTAAATAAATTATCAGGCTATAATGCAAAGTAGAATTGTGATGAAAATGTTGAAAGATGAATAATTTAAAATATTTTATAATGTTTTATTGAATAAAAATCTTCAAAATCAATTGTCATATCAACCTAAATATTTATAGAGGACCTACTGTGCTGTTTAAATATTTTGCATCCTTTACAATTTTAAAGTCCTTAAGAAATGCCTAATGATTATATATGCATTTGTCAAATTTTCACTACTTCATAGATTTGGATTTAGAAAAGTATTTAGGACCGTAATGATAGCACAAAAGGTAGGAAGCTTGTTTTGCATGTTGGTTGCATGTTGCCAACTCAGGTTCGAACCCTGCATCCCATATGGTGCCCCTAACCCACAAGGAGTGAACCTGAATACAGTCAGGAGTAACCCCTGAGCACATGTGGTTTGGCCCAAAAAATGAAATAAAAAAATAATAGAAAGAGAGGTGATTTTACTGATCACCAAGTTGAATATGCTTTATTATCAATAATAAAATCGAGTCAGAAACCAGAATGATTTACCAAGTGATTACTAGATTTAGGACCTATAATTGTCCACTTCCTTTCCAATTAGACAATTGCTTCTCCAACTTGGTTCTAAGGGGTTGGTCAAAGTACAGAATTTGAGAGTGGATTTTGAACAGATACTGTCACTTTCTCAGTGGATACGATTTAGTGAAAAATAAAAACGCTCATTCATACACCTTTTCAAGTTTATTTTTATGCTATTACTTCCATATTTCACTATGATCTTCCAATTTGTTTATCACAGAAAATCAGTTCAAGTGATATAACATTGACTTGGAGTTAATATGGAGTTTTATACTTGGTGACATTTTTTTCAAAGATTAATCTATCTTTCTTTCCAGAATTAATCAGGCTTGCCACTAATGAATGTATCATTTTAATAGCCAGATTTTGTTCCACAAATGGGCATCTCCTGGAATATCTATTCAGTCTTATTATGTATCCACACTACAAGATTTCTCTTACATGAAAAGCCTTAGACTTTGCCCATTTCCAGTCAGTCATCTATCTATAGAGACATCTGTGTCAGAGATGTAAAGGGAGAGAGACGTGCTGACATATCTGTGATGGGAATAAAAGTGTCTAGATTTTTCCATTAATGTGATCTGTTTGTACTCTATATCAGACTTGATTCAAGGCATCACTCTCATGTACAATGGATTGCTTCTGAATCCATTCAACTTTAATGCTGAAATTTTGCATCTGATAAAAGCCAATTCAAAATAGATTCAGACAACATAGTTAATTGATGTCCTGTTGTAGGCTTAAGCTTTTCTTTAAGTGGTGTTTTATGTTCTTCTAGTTGTATAGTGCTAGGTGACAAATCCTGTGTTCCTTATGAAACATGCTCTCCAGACTTCTAAGCATCACTCTGGTTGTACAACTCAGTTTTGAATTATTTCAGAGACTTTTTTTCCCAGGTTCCTCACTGAAAGAGCAAATAGATTTCTTTTTACCTCCACAATCAAATCAGAGCTGTTTTACAAAGGTAGAAACCCTTGCCCCTCACAATTCTGAAATAAATTATTAGAATAACACTCTCACTATTTAGTGTGAACAGTACAAGATAAATGTATCCTTTATTTTGGGGAAAGAATGTCCCAAACTCCACAAATATCCTAGACCTACAGATTCTATTTATTTTCTGAAAAATTTAGTTTCTGACAACAAATACCTAATGAAACATACTTTGTGTCTTGATGTTTATTATTGCTCTGCAACCATAGAAGAATGTTAGGAGAAGATCATGAAAAAGAAGCACATGGTTTTGCAAATCAGAAATTTTTTCCACTTGTTTTAGAAGGAAGTACGTATATTTAACTTGAAGGAACTTCCTTTGAAGACCTGAAGGTCTCAGACAGAGGATGTGAAAATTCAATTATTTTGGCTTGCTTTTGTTTTTGTTTTGGGGCTACACCCAGTGACCCTCAGGCATTAATTATGGCTCTGTACTCAGACATTACTTCTGACAGATTCTGGGGACCATTTGAAAAGCTGGGGATTGAACCTGGGTAAACCACATGCAAGGCAAATGCCCTTCCCACAATAGTAGCTCTCGGGCCCTGAAAATTCAATATTTTTAAGGGCATCAATATTAATATTTCCATTTAGAGATTCTGATCGTGATTCCTTCTAATCAATTGGTATGAGAGTATTGCTAGTGCTAAAAACCATTTCTATGTTAGTGGGCTACCAAGATGTGGAAATCTTTTAAGAGTGTTCTATCAAATGAATAAAGACTGTATCAATGATTATTATTTATTTTTTAATTTGCACTTTATTACAAGTTAAAATGTGTGAATTATTAGAGACACAAAATCAATATATATTTCACAATCCATGTATGTATAAGGAAGACAAGGTGAGTGATGCAGTACAATGAATAAAAAGTATATAGGAACAATCAACAATCAATAAGAATCTCTGATTCTACATGGCCTCACGTGTGTCATTAGAGGTCTGCTCATTCACTTCACGTTAATTACTAATAAATGGAAAACTAATTGAATATCTTGGGGTAAACAAAACTATTTCCCATGACTATCCTTTTTTTTTCTTTTTCTAAATGCAATCCATGGAAAATGACTATGAATTAAGACATATCTTTGTCTTTTTCATCTGTGAAGGGACTATTCTACCACTCCTGGTGGTGCTCAGGTGTTGCCAATGAAGGTGCTTAGGGTACAACATGTAATATAGAAAGGAAAGGGCTTTCTCTTACATATAACAAGTCCCTGACTGAATCACTTTTATATATG
>PVKC010005866.1:0-10794 GCA_004027635.1 Crocidura indochinensis | reverse complement strand
CAACCATTATTCCTTAATTATGCTAATTTGTTTCAGTGAATCAATATCTGCATTATTGCATCTAAGTCTTTAGTGGGGGTTGTGCCCAAGTAGTGTTTTCAGGTTGAACACAGTTGATAAGTAAGAGGAGCCAAGGATGCTATATTGCATATTTCCTGTAGTGCTGGTGAATACCTGAATTACCCAAGCAGTGTTTAAGGACTATCAATCCAGTGACACTCAATGACCTGCAGTGCTGCAACCAGAATTGGACTCAAATCTGTTATATGCAAGTGATTTATATCTCTGACTACAACACAATTCATTTTTATCATTACTGGTGAAGTAATTAAAACAACTATACTAATCATGTGATGACAATAGTAGACTCTCCATAATTCATATATGAATAAAATGTTAATAGTTTACATATGCTAATATAGCAATTAGACCTGAGGTATATAGCATATTAAGATTCTAGTACAAGTATTTTTGCTGTTTAAAAATTTACGTAACACATGTTACTTTTTTTCATTGATAAGATACTACATCAATTGATACTATAACAATTTTACTCTGATCAATTTATTTTGGAAGACTTACTGTTTTATATTTTTATATTTATTATTTTAAGATATTGGTCCTTACTTTAAAAATTGCTTTTATGTTTGTTAGAAAATGATATTTCTGCAAGAAAATTAGCAATAAATTTTTACAGTATTTCTCTGAAAGTTTTCCCTTTGTTTTTTGTTTAAAAAATTTTACTCCGGCATCATCTGTTTTAATCATGTACCTCCGTTAATATATTATTCAAAAGATATATGAATCTATTTCGAGTTTAATTTGTACATCTACAATATAAGAAAACTGGAAAACTCAAATTATTTATAAATTATTATTTATTTATAAATTATTTATAAATTACATCTGGATGTCACTCACTGTGTAAACACAAAAATTGTCAGATGAAGCAGCAAAACACAGAACCTCTATAAAGTGCAATTCCCTGCTGAGAAGTTCTTAGAGATGCTGAAAATCTTGAAAGAAGAATGAAGGAAGTGTGTTTTTCAGTAAGCATGATGGTAAATGCTGAGAAAAATCATACTCAGTGCATATAAACATTGAAAATAGAATTGCAAATCAGAAAAAAAGTGTAATGTTAGATGTGAGTCTATATTTAAAGCATAAAATAAATAAACATTATAATGTAGAAGATGCATTTTAAAGGAGAAAGTAACATTAATTTAGATGAACAAGGACAGATTTCATTAGGCTTTTATATATATTATTTTTATGGTATATACATAATACATACATTGGGTCTATATATACATACATATAGTATATATTATTCCTCTAAAATGAAAATAAAATTGTCAACCTCTTCTAAAGTGTGTGGCAAAAGATAGTAATTGCTAAACCTAATTATGTGAATTAGATTCGATTGTGGTGAAAGTGATTTCTACAAACACAGGTATAAGCAGAAAGGGATTAAAAACCTTTAACAACATTTTAATTTAGTCAAGGAAAAGCATCAGGAACACAAAATGTCCCAGTAAACTTCTTTAGATAATTTTTGTTTATATTTTGTTCAATGAGATATTTATTATTTTAGTTGACAATAATCTGTTGCTTCCCATTATCCCATGTACATGTTATTAATAACACACCCACACATTTCTACAAATAAAAATGAAAAATAAATGAGCCATATTTGAAAAACAATAACTACTTAGGTGTTTCCAAACTACAGTGATGACATTAGCAGGGAAATGTATGAAATGATATTTATCTTCTTCACAAGTTGTCTTTACAGTATTATTAGGTGACATTACTATTCTATTTTTGTGGTGTTTTTTAAATTTTTCACAGATACAGCAATATCTAATACAATAGATTGACAAGAAGCTAAAAAAATGTAATCCAAACATGAGCTTCATGTGTTATATATAAAATTGTGAGAAATTAGGTGTTGTCTTCTGTTTTATCTACAAGTAATGTTAATCTAGTAGACCATAATTTTATAAAAAATGTCTCATATAACACATAAAGTCAAAAGAATGATGAAAAATATAATTAACTTCTGGTTTTAATAGATAGCTAAAATTGTTTATTTTTATTTAATTGTATTATACCATTAATTTAGGATAGGAGAAAAGTAACAAAAATAAGGTACATTAAAATATTATAATTGCTAATATATAAATGATATTTGTGCATGATTTATATGTATCTAGGATCATTCTAACAGTAATATTGTTTTGGTTTTTGGTCCACTTCTGGTGATTCTCAGGGGTTACCCCTGACTGTTTGCTCAGAAATCACTTCTGACATAGGGTACCATATGGGATGCTAGGGATTGAACAGAGGTCCATCTTGGGTCAGTCACTTGCAAAGCAAAAGCCATACCGCTGCACTATCACTACGGTCCCTTTAAATTAATTTTTATACAATAGTACATAGTTGATTAAGATAATATTTAAAATTTAAAATAGATTAAAAGTTGTCATTGAAAAATTACCACAAAATATGGATAAATCAATAAATAAATAGATAGATAAATGTGCTCTAAAACTGATTTACGATTATTATGTGCTATTTATTAAATTGATATAAGACAATGCATTAGGGACCCGGTAGATAGCATGGAGGTAAGGCTTTGCCTTTCATGCAAAAGGTCATCGGTTCAAATCCTGGTGCCCCATATGGTCCCCCGTGCCTGCCAGGAGCAATTTCTGAGCATGGAGCCAGGAGTAACCCCTGAGCACTGCCGGGTGTGACCCAAAAACCAAAAAAAAAAAAGACAATGCATTATATATTACAAATAAATTAATTGCTATATTTTTAAAATATCTCAATAAATTGCTTAAAATATAATATTCTTAATTAGGTTTTGGAATCCAGATATTTTTCAGATATTTTTATTTTATCTATTTTTACCTTTTAATTTGATTTTATCATATGCACACATTATGATCTTTTAAATTGCATATTAACCTTATAACCTATTGTGATTGAATAGACAGTATTACAACAAACTTGATAAAACAGAGTATTATGTAAAATGAAATAGATGCTCTAATACATGAACCAAATTCTCTCTACATGAGTTCCACTGTTGAATAAATTTTATTAGATTAAAATAAAAAAGAAAGTGAAATGTGAAACCTGATGTTATAAACAAAAATCACATTTTCTAGGTAGTGCTGCCAAACGAAGATGCAATATTCCAAATATATCGCCTTAATAATGAATGAAAATATGAAAAGTCAACATTAATTTCATTCATTATATGTGGTACTCTTGTATTTATAGCTCCTTTTAAGTCAACATCTACTTTTTTTGCACATGATATTCTCATAAAAATTTATAATATTTTACTTGTATAGTAGAGAACAATTATTTTTCAGGATGAATTTCATATAATCTCATATGGATTTTAATACTTAATCTTTGCTTTTCAGATTTAAATGTAAAGTTAATATTAATTATAATTTGGTAATAATTTTTTGAAAAGTCATGGACATATTTCTAGTAACAGAAGGTTCTAAACAGATCACTTAAGAACATTGACATAGAAAATAGGCTAAGGCACATATTGATACAAGCTTTTCTAATTTAATTAATTTACTTATATTTATTTTATTTTGGGGAGCACACTCAGCGATAATTAGGGGTTATTCTTGGCTCTGCACACTGAAACTCCCTATGGCAATGTAAAGGGGTCCTGATGGGATGACTGAGTCAGAACCCAAGTTGGTCTGATGCAAGGCAAGAGACGTACACATTGTCTATTACCCTGGGATTAGTCTGGTGATATTCAGAACTGATAAATCCAAAGAAATTTCTGGAGTGTAGAGAACTAGATAAAAAAAAAAAAAAAAGCAGAATTTGAAGTTAACATAAAAGGTAAGAGGGAAAGAGTTTGAAATTTTATAGAAAATTAGAAACTACTCCAAGGAGTTGTTTTATGATTTTGTCACAGAAAAGAGTTATTATGGGACCCAGGAGATAGCATGGTGGTAAGACGTTTGCCTTTAATGCAAAAGGTCATCGGTTCGAATCCCGGTGACCCATATGGTCCCCCGTGCCTGCCAGGAGCAATTTCTGAGCATGGGACCAGGAGTAACCCCTGAGTACTGCCGGGTGTGACCCCTCCCCCCCAAAAAAAAAGAAAAGAGGTATTATAATTTTTTATATTTGAGAGGCTTGTTAGGCTACACATGGTGGCATATGGAAGCCACTTACGTTTATGTGATTAGAGGATCAGATCCAGATCAAGTTCATGCCAGGGTAGCATCTCACTTGCCCAATAAGTGATGTTTTAAAACTTTACATTGACGATAGATTATAATAGAACAATGACAACATGTCTTAATAGGAAGATTCCATAGAATATTTTTTGCAAAAATATAAGCAATGGTGAATATTAAAATGAAGTAAAAGATGAGCCATACTTTGAATGGAAACAAAATTTATTGTAGACACAAAAATAGGGCATGATAAAAAAATAATAATTTTATTGCAAGATTTTAGCATTAGAATGAAGTAGTGTAGAGAAATTGTGAGATAAAGTGCAATTTAACTAATCATGAGAAATCTCTACTATAAACTTGCTAAATATTTTTAAAATGACATATAGAAGATATAATATACAACATTTTGATATACTGAAAACACTTCTGTTTTGACTTGTTATTCTTGTTTAATTAGAGTGACTTTCTTGATCAATGATTATTTATATGTTTAGATCAAGTGGATGAGTTCTCTCAAATGCTCAGGAATTGAACTATATGTGTCTGAGGTTTCCTAATAGTCATTTTTTCTTTTTTTTATACATACACTTCTGATCTTTCATAAGTAAACACTATGAAATATATGTTGTAATTTTGTCTTTGCTTACACATAGCATTAATACTTACTATTGGATTTGAGTCATGCTTGTTTTATAGGGACCCTGGTTTGACACCTTACACTTCATGGTCTCAAAAAGCATTGCTGCATGCTTTCTGGAGATCCCCGAGCAATGCGAGGATGTCATGGGAAAATAGAACATTCTCCTACATTTTAGAAGTGGGAAAGCATCACATCTTCAGGCCCTTCATTGAACTGCTAGACAGCGAAAATGTGACTACTAGAAGGGCCCAGGCCCTTCATTCATTGCCTAGGAGTCAGCTACAGCCCTGCAGCAAAATCTAGGCATTGGTTTGTTTTGTTTTGTTTAGGGGCCACACCAGGCAGGGCTCAGGGATTACTTCTGGTAGCTCTGAGCAAAGGGATCACAAATGGCAAGCTTGAGACACCATAGAGGGTGCTGAGGATCTTATAAGGCAAACACAGGCAAGGCAAACACCTTACCCACTATATTATCACTCTGGTATGATAGTTATTTTTAAGTAGACCTATTTCAGTTATGTTAATAAATGTTAAGCTTTAATAGCCTCTATCTATATTTTAATAAAATAATCGTAGTGATCAATATATTGTTAGATTTTAATAATTTACACCTACAAATATTTTCTCTTCATTAGCTTATTTGCTAAAGTCTTTTATAATCTTAATTTCCTTATCATTTCAACAACAATATACTTTTTAAAGCTAAAACAATCCAAATACATTACCTTATAATTGTATTAATCAAGACAGAAGATGTTCTGGAAGTTCTAAAAAATTTCTATCAGCTGATCTTTCAGTTTAAACTGCTCTTATTCTCTATGTCAGAGTGGCCCATCACATCACTTTGTCTATAATTCACCCAGGAATCCTCTACTACTTTGGAAGTTTCCTCTGCTTCACTCCTTTTGAATTCTTCTGATTACATGCAGGCTTAAGCACCCAAATGCAGGATGATATCCCAGCATCAAAATTCATCATCACCTTTAAATATTTTTAACCTTATTTGTCCCAAATTAAGGTTCCAGAAATTAAGAACAGAGTGCTCATCTGATCATAGTCAACATTGCAAAGAGGGACTAAGATCCCTGAAAATAAGAAATTAATAGTAGGCTTTAACAAAATGCTTTAATAATCACAAGTAATTTGCCTATCCAAATTATATAAAATTATTTTAGATCTAAATATAAATTGTTTTCCCTTTATATGTGCATTACTCTTCTAGCAATTTGGAATTTTGAACTAACATGATATGCACAAAAGAAAAGCAAAGTAAAGCAATCTTTTTCTTTTTGTAACATTTACTTCTAATTTCTTTTTTAGGGTTTTTTTTTTTGGTTTGCTTTGTCTCAGGCCACACCAGGTGGTAATACAGGGGTTACTCCTGAATTTGCACTCAGAAATTACTCCTAGGGACCATATGAAATACTGGGAGTCAAACTCAAGTTTGGCTATGTGCAAGGCAAACACCCTACCCCCAGTGTTATGGTTCCAGCACAATTTTCTTTTTTTAATAAGAATTACAAGCAGAGATTCTCATGATTTAGAACTGACTCTGTTCAGAAATCACTCCTGGTGGGGTTTGGGAGAACTGTATAGCTGCGGATTGCAATGCAATCACCTAACCCTCTGCATTATTAACCTAATCTTGCTAATTTTTGCCCTTAGTTTTGGCATAAAACTAAATCAAGAGTTTGGCTACAAATACTATAACTGGCTTGATCTTTAGTTCCTCTCCCCAATTCTTATACTCCAAGTAAGTTAAAAATAACTTGTTATAACCAAAAACAATAATAAACAATTTTGTCTTTGCTTGCCGTTGCTCACAGTGCTCTGGCAACTGAAAGAAATTATTTCCTCATTCCTCATACATACATATATGTATATATGTATATATTTATATATAATGAATATATATTTATAGATATAAAGATTATATATTCTTTATATATTATTATTATTCTAGGCATCTAGGGTGTTTTGAATAATATTAAATTAAAGTTAAAACATATGTTCTCTAGTTAGAGAAATAACAACTATCATGTCAATGGTGGTGAGTGAGAGAAGTAGAATGCTTATCTCAAATACAGGCAGGGTTTTGGGGAGGAGAGAGATAAGGGCATTGGTGATGGGAAGATTGTGCTGCTGAAGCAGGGTGGGCTATTTTTTTTTTAAACAACTGATACCCAACTACAAACATGTTTGCAATCATGGAGCTTAAGTAAAGATACTGATAAATTTATCTTTTTCTCAACCTATTTTCTTAAGAGTCTGTGGCCCCTACTTTTAAAGGCGTTGAAATTCATAATCAACATATGGCTGGAGGTAACTCCTTGCATGCTGGGGCCCGAATTTGATTCCTGGCACCACATACTTCACTGAACAACACTAAGAGTGGCAGTGAACACCAAACTGGGAGCAACAACTGAGCACTGTGGTGTGTCCACAAAGTAATAATAAGAGTATTGAATCTAGTGCTTGAAAATACTGAGCTTTCAATAGATGCTAGTTCTGCCTCTGATGCTCTCTACATTTAATTCTGTCTTTATTTAACTTGTTTGGATTATGTGCTTCATTATGGGAATGACATACACATTTGTCAGTGCTATTTACGTATATTCAACGCAACTTATATCTATAAGCCTTTAGCATGTCCACTTTATAAAATATTTTTAACGTTAAACATGACAGTCTTTATCTATTTATATATATCTTTATATAACTTCTTCTAAAGTCATTTAACTTTCCAGCTTCCTGCACAAATACTCTTTCCCAATAAATAATGCTCTATCATTGATTTTATTCATCAAGGAAAATTCCCTATATATGTAGACTAAAATTTACTTTGTCACATAGATCTTTTGCTCAGTTAATATATGTTGCACTTGTGTATTTTATGTGCAAAAATAACTGTATTTAGAGAATCAATTATAAAATATAATCTATCTGAAGATAAGTATGCACACACAAAATTTCTCCTGGAACAAATCATAACTTGGTTGGTTAAATTTTCTTTCAAATGTGCTTTCTTTTTAAAATTGTATTAATTTACACATTTTAGTACTATAAACATATTTATGAATATATGTATATATCAGTTTTTTTTCTCTGCTTACATTTTTCTAATTTATGTTTCACTATTTATCCCACAAGGATAACACTACATGATTTTTATTAATTTCTTACAAATATGTATAATTTTTACAATATATAACAGTTCATGTATTTTTATTGATATGAAAACAAGTAGGGTTGCCTTACACCAAGAAACCAGTTTTAGGAATCCAATAACTCCTGTGACTAAAAAAATACCAATAATTTGCTTGTTTTCTCAGAGAAGTGGGCAGGCAGCCAAGCCTCACACCAAAATTAGTTCCCAATTTAGTGTTCGATGTCATTTCACAAGGACTAGAATGAAAAATGAGACATTGGACATGTTAACTCTAAGGAAAATTATCACTTCACCTTGTACAGGGCGTCTTTACAGGATGAAATCAGAGGAGATAAATCATTGGGTCCTGTGACAGATCTGCCTGTCATCGAGGGGACTGTGTCCCCTAGTGAGAGGGCAGGCTGTCTGAGTTCCCTCAGGTTATATCCACATATATTTTCTCCCTCAAAATAATTATAGAAATTTGAAGATAGAAATGAGGTATGCAGGACACACTTCCCTAGTCAAATTTTCTGAATGACATTTTAAGTGTATGTAGATAAATACCTTCAAAATTTCACACCATGAGCAGCATTTGTTCCTGACACGGTGGCCAAGTCAAGGTCATGGTTGTTGCAGGCTCACCATGACCACCTTAGCCCTTTATGATGACCCATCTAAGTAAATGCACTTTCTCAATGATTAGATCAGGAGTATTTTAGGTACTAATTTTTTTTTTTTTAGAAATAGGAACTAAGAGTATATTTTAAAAGTTAGAATCTCAGTTGTATTACAGTGAAACCTCTTGCATAATTTATCTTGAAATCTAAAGTACTTTTGGGAAAAGATACATTAACCAGAAATGATGTCACTTGAAATCAAATTTGGAACACATATTAAGGTGACATTATGGAAATACCAGCAATGGAAGCAAAGCTATCCACAGACGTTGTACTAGGACATTTGAGTTGAGAATTTTGATTATTGCTTTAAAGCATTGTTATATAAATGATAGGGAAAACATTCTGGGGAATTTTAATTTATGGCAATATATATAATTATTGCTAAATTTTTTGATGAATGTGTCTTTGTGAAGTGAGATAAATTGCAGCATTATTATAGTTTTAAAGAGACTTTATTATCTTACATTTTCTGATGGAGTGTAGGGGCCAGAGCAATAGTATAGTGGACAGAACATTTTTGTCTTTCAGACTGTCAATCCAGATTCAATAGAGGGTACTGCATATGGTTCACTGAGCGTGCCAGGAATGATTTTCACTCAGAAGTGCAGTCAGAAATAATCACTCAGTGTGGTCCCAAAAATATGTATAAACAAATAATCTGTAAACTTTAAACCCTTATTATTATTTGGTCAAAAACATTCATTTAGAAGCCATCTTGTAAAATTTTGGTTAATTTGTGTTAGTTAATATTAATTAACATATTGTGAAGAGAGAAATGGAAAAAAGAGGCCTAGTGGATATATATAGGACACTCTATCCCCAGAAATCTGGATACACATTCTTCTCCAATGTACATGGGACATTCTCCAGGATAGACTACATGCTGGCATATAAAACATATCTTCATAATATCAAGAGGATAGAAATTTTGCAGACTATCTTTACTAACCCCAAGGCTCTGAAATTATTTGTGAATTCCAAAGGAACAAAGAAGAAAAACTCTAACACCTGGAAGTTAAACAGCCTCATACTGAATAACCAGTGGGTCCGAGATGAAATCAAAGAGGAAATCAAAAATTTCCTGGAAACAAACGATAATGAAGACACAAACTATCAGAACTATGGGACACAGCAAAAGCAGTACTGAGAGGAAATTTTATAGCTTTGCAAGCACACATCAGGAAGGAAGAAGGGGCTTACCTGAGTAGCTTAATGATGCAGCTCATAGAACTAGAAAGTGCTCAACAAAAGGACCAAAAATAGGGAGGAAGAAAGAAACAACAAAGCTGAGAGCAGAAATCAATGAAGTGGAAACCCAAAAAACAATCCGAAAGATCAACGAAAGCAGAAGTTGGTTCTTTGAAAAAATAAACAAGATTGATAGACCACTGGCAAAACTAACAAAGAAAGAGAAAGAGAGAGAGAGAGAAACTTGATAACTCATATCAGGAATGAAAAAGGAGAGATCACTACTGATATGGCAGAGATTCAAAGGGTAATCAGAAACTACTTTGAAAAGTTCTATGCCACTCTCCCTTCCTGGGGCCGACTCAGGCCTGGGCCTCTGGCAGACCTCCGTATGTGCCGGGGCCCTCTTAGCCCGCTCAGGGTAGGGGGGTAGGGACTGGGTCCCCCTGCCTCCCTTTCCTCTTTCCTCCGGGTCTCCAGGTGGGATCCTTGGAGGAGCTTATGGGGCACCCTGGGTTTTCCCCACTTCCAGGCCGGCTCCTTCCTTCCTGGGAGCAGGAGTCTAGGCCAGCAAGTGTCTTCTCAGACCTCCATATTTGTCAGAGTCCTTTTTACACTTGTCGAAGCTTAAGGGGGGTGGCAGATAGCTGTTCAAGTGTACTCAGTCTGTCACTGGCAAGTTCATACCAGTCTACTTGTCCCATATACCCCTCAAAACATCAGTACCCCACATTTACACTTATTAACTTCAGTACCATATGATTCTAATCATAGACCAACTTGGATCTAACAATCTCAAAACTATTTCAAAGGACATAAAATGGACACATACGTCTTATGAATATTTTATGAGTATTTTCTTTAATAGCTATAACTCTCCATATCTTCTTCTATCATGAC
>PVKC010005865.1:0-32329 GCA_004027635.1 Crocidura indochinensis | reverse complement strand
TAAATTATTAAGACTGATTATTTAGCTTAATTATATATCTACCAATAATTATCAGAAACCATTGAGAATTATTATTCATTTCAATACACCTTTGCTAGCTAGGTTTTGCTAAAAATTATTTGATTATATTTGCTTTAAATAAAATTTTCATCTTTGATGAATAGAATGAATTAATAAATCAATATACTTCATATTTAAAAATATTCTTGATATGGTTCAATCTTTGAGTCACTGTTGAAAGCATTCTTCTCTCTCATAAATATCCTGTTTGTATGATCATTCCTAAGCTTCTTTTTAATACTATATTTTTTCATTTCTTGAAATAGATGTCTACCAAAATCTGACAGAATAAAACAGTAAAAAGCTTCACTTAAAGTATCCCAGAAGGGACCACGCATTATAGCAGCCCCTGGGGGTAGAGTGTAGGAAGGATATGGGAGGCAGGATGGGAGAGGATGTGGGAGGACAAGTCGGTGGTAGGGATTCCCCTGATTCAATGTAAATATGTATCTGGAATATTACTGTGAACGATATGTAAGCCACCATAATTAAAATAAAAATGATATAAAAAAGAAGTCATCTTTTTAAAATAAAGTCATCTTTATTTAAACAAAAAAAGTATCTCTCCTCTCCAAGGTAAAACAGCAGTCATGCTAAGCAATAATTTGTATAGTAACTTTTAACTATTAATAAATTATCATAGTGGAATCTCTTGCTTCTTCTTTGAAGGTGGGGTATTCTCATCAATATTTTTATAGAAAAGGAGATGAATTAAGGAATGTCTTGTGGTGATATGGTATATCTATTGATGATGAGTCTGAATCATCTCCCTGTCCCAGAATCAGTTGCTTTTAAGGAAAAGAAATCTCCAAAAGCATAAATAAGGAAAAGGAATAAAATAATGGAAAACATATTTCTGTTATAAACTTAAATTTTAAAAGGTAAGTACACTTACATCTAAGAATTACATTTTTAGAGACATCAAAGAAAGCATATTTTCCTATTCTTGAAATAGCTCATGTACCTTTTTCTAACATCTTTCAATCTTGCACACTGATTCACCTTCTCTCACATTTTCTCAGTGTACAGATAATGTTTTCTCCTCAAAATGAAAATAATTACCATTGAAAGGCCTTCTTCTATTTCAGTAGAATTACATGGTTTCCATCTCCATGGTTTCTACTTCAATTTATCTTTTAAAATCAAATTAAATCTTTTTCTTTCTTTGAAATGCCAGACTCCATTTGGGGTAATAGTTTCTGACAGTATTAAGCTTTTACCAAAACTTCTCAGTGAAAATGTTGTAGATGATTTCTTTGTTCTTTGTATTGTTATTTAAAAATGAAAATCAAAGATGATATTCTTTTTACAAGACAGTCTAAGAAATTCTGTCATTTTATAGCAATGGTAAATAGCATTTTTATCAATTTAATACTTTTATAAGAACTAAGTATAAATAGCTTTTTATTTTAATACAAAATATTTTATTTCCAAATATATTCAGGACTATTAGATAATTTATCTGTTATTTAGTTTTATTTAGTAATAATTTAGAGATCATGAAAATTCTAAAATGAAATTCAACTGTACTTAGGCAGCTAAAATATTTCTGTTTTTCTCTTCTTTAAGATTTACTTCTCCATATTTTAGCCTCTACTTCTATCCCTGTGGCAGATTTCCTAATAGTATGGCATGTATGCCAGTCACTCAGAGGTCAAGGCAGTTAAAATTTTAAAAAAATTACAGTTTAATTTATAAAGTGGGCTTTGATATTCAGAGTTCTCTTTTGGTTTCTTTATTTTTGAGTTTCAGTATTGGGATAATTGGCTATAATATTTTAATTACTTATTAAACACACTAAAGCATTTTTGTGGGAGATACAGTTTCAATTCATTGCATCCCATATGCTCCCTTTGCTTTGCCAGGAGTGAGTCTCAGAGGCAGGACTAAACACTGAGCACAACTGGGTATGGCTCTTTTACCCCCATTGTAAGTTGTGGATTTAATATATAAAATGTGAATTCTTGTAATTTTTGAGAATTTTTGTGGCTTTTCCTATTATACTAATGATATTGATACAACTGATATGGGATTAGCTAACCTCACTGAGAACCTAGAGGTTAAGAGGTATTTTTCCCATTATGCTAAATACTTTGAAAAGAGTAATTTTTGAGTCAGATTCTTGAATATTTGTAGTAAATGGTTATTTCTATCATTTGGTTGTGTCAGGCGCTAGAAATAGCTCATGAACTTCTAAAAATACTAATTAGAGAATACTCTGGTTATTGCCTTCTGATTTTCCTGAAAGACAACAATTAGCAAATTTCTCAAAATTTCAAGCTTTAGGAATACGAATATGAACACCAACTAACTTGAATTTCTGGTTCAAAAGCTTATAGGGAAAGTTATGCTTTTAATCTTTTGAATGTGTTTGAAAATTTGATGGATGTTTTTCTTATTTCTATTTTCCTGTTGAGACATATAGGAGAGCATTTCTTTATGAGGAGTTAAATTTCATATCTATTTATATTTGTACCTATGAGAATCTAAACAGTTGATTAATAGTTGGGAATCACTTTAAAAAATGAATAGCTGAGAGCAGTGCTGATTGGTTCATTAAGCAATTCAATCTCAAACCATAAAAATTTTAAGTATAATTCTGCCCGAAGCCTGATTGATGCCGTCATAAACACTTTTCATAAACCTTCCACTTAAACCTGGTCTTATGGTTTTATTAATCTAGTAATAATTCAAAGTGACACTCCATGTAGCAATATCCATCTTTAAGATAGATATAGTAAGATTTAGACCATTGCATACCATGTAAAAACAGAGCCTCTTTTAGGCCTGTCTCTGATTTGTTGCTTTTACCTTGGTTGAATAGATGTGTTGACTGTAACATTGTCTCAGTAAGTTGTGTTAAATAGATAATGCTGGCTGTAAGATGCCTGAAGGAAGAGGAATATTAAAAAGTTACCCAAAGTTCTGAATTTTAAGAGCTCCATTTGCAAAACACAAGAGCAAATAACCTATATTCACTGAGCTCATACTCCATGGAAAATTACTTCTGAGTTAATATGTGGATTTTTCTAAAATCTATAAATAAATTCTTTAATTGAATCACCATGTGATACACAGTTGCAAAGTTGTTCATGATTGAGTTCCAGTGATACAATGTACAACACCCTTCTCTAGTGCACATTTCTGGCCTTCAGATGTCCCCAGTTTTCTTCCAATTCTCCCTCCTAACCTCCCTACTTCTGACTCTTTGGCAAACATTTTTCTCCTCTATATATCTCCTTTATTTTTCATTTTAGACATTGTAATTTGCATTATTGTTACTGAAGTGCTATCATGCATATTACTTTATCTCCTTTCAGCACTCAGTTCTTGTCTAGAGTGATCATTTTCCTATCTCCTTGTGGAATTTTTAACTCTAGGATTTAATGACTGTATTGGTATCCTATGATTGAATTCAGGGCTCCAGGCAATAGGTGCACTTTCAAAAATTCAAGTGTATGTTTATTTTTGAGAGGGGGCACACCCAGTGATTCTCAGGGGCTAATACTAGCTATGTGCTGAGAAATCGTTCCTGGCTAGAGGGACCATATGGTACACTAGGGTTGTAATTCAGGTCCGTCCTGGGCAGCCACGTGCAAGGCAAATGCCCTACTGCTGTGCTATCACTCTGGTTCATTGTGCAGACTTTTTTCTTTTCAAAGATTTCAGACTTTTTTCTTTGACTTTTGTTAGTTCTCAGTCTAGAAGCTAGAGAAACCCTCCAACTAGATCAATATTTTAATATAACTCCAATCCTGTTATTATGTTGATGATTGTATATATATATATATATATATATATATATATTTATGTTACTTCAATAATGTTAGGTGTTTTATATTGGTCCAATCCATTTATTGTGAAGATAATTGTATACATATTTTATAAGGGACCAAAAAGAATTTTTCTAAGGATAAGATTGGAAGGAGTTCACCAAAGTTAGAAAGTTTATTTTCATAGACTTGCTATTCTAGTTCAACACCAGCAATCTGCTCTCAAATAAAAAGCTCAAATGTCTAGTATTGCATTTATGAGACACAGAAACTTACAGTTTTTTAGACAGTTTAAAAAACATCTCGAGTGATGGGAATTTTACTTTTCTCTCCCAAATATGTTTGTGGTTCTAAATTGAAAGATATACTTAGGAAAGAGAAAGAATCAAAAATAAAGTTGCATTGCACTTTTTGATTGAACACAACCACAACTATATGATGTGTGTAATTAGTTGCTGGATATTCTCCATTGCATGATTTTGAACTTCTCGCTACTGCTTAATATTGTTATGTCATAGATATAAGCATGCCTAATGATTTTATCACTATGATTCTTTCTACAAAAAGAAAGAGAGGGCAGAAAGATAGTAATATAGGTCAAGGTTATTATTGCCTTATAGGCTACAGAACCTGCTTCTTCAGAAGTGATTCCTGAACACAGAGCTAAGAGTAAGTCTTGGATGTCACCCCAAAATAAAACAAAATCAAGAGCTTCAAAAACTACACAAAGGAAAGAGAAAATAAAATTCCACAATTCATTGATGGTGACTTCAGTGTCCTTTGTTGAGACTCCAAGGTTTGAGCACTGTTGAGTGTGGCCCAAAAACAAAAAAATAAAACAATAATAATTTTTTTTTTTGCAGAAATGTAGTCTAATTCTCTAATTCCAGAAGTCCGACTTTAACACCTGAGACTGAGCAGAAGTTCTGGAACCATAATGAAGACTCTATCCTAGACTTTGGCTGAGGATCTGAGCAAAAACCAAGACCACTTATTACAGAAGACTGATTACAACAACAATGATGGAACAGAACTAGAACCGTAAAGAAAGACTCTATCCTAGACTTTGTCCTATGACCTGTGCAAATACCAAGATATCTAGCTACAGACACCTGATTTTATCATCTACAACTGAGAGGAAAGTTTCCTGGAACCATAAAAAGACCTTGGGGTATGGTAATGAGCATGTATAGAACCAGTAGTTGTTTCCATGGCAGTATGCTTATAGGTGGGGAAATCCTAAATGTCTTAGGCCAATGGAATCTCCTTTCTTACTTCCCCAATACTTACTGTGTCTATGCAAAAATACAAAAAACAAAAAACGGGTGGGGGAGCACAAAACATTGCCTCACTAACACACCTTCCTTTGTTTTATGTTTTTCTTTCTTTATTTTTTCTCTTTTTCTCTCTTTTGGGGGGGGGTCTCACCTGGCAGTGTTCAAGGGTTACTCCTGGCTCTACACTCAGAAATTGCTCCTTGCAGGCTCGTGGGACCACATGGATGACAGGATTCGAAACACAGTCCTTCTGCATGCAAGGGAAATGTCCTACCTCCATGCTATCTCTCCAGTCCCTCTTTTTCTCTTTTCCCTTTTTTCTGTCTTTTCTTTATTTTTCACACTTGTGGTTATTATTTGATGATTTGTTGTTCTTGTTGTTGTTGTTGCTGGGTGCTTTTTGGTTTTTTGGTAGTTATTTTTCTTTTAAACTGTTGTTTGTTGGTTTTTTATGTTATTTTATTTATTATTTTTGTCTTTTTTGAGTAGAACCACACAACTTGAATCACCTTGTTCTTCCTCATGAATTTGAGGGAGAAAATAAAAATGAACAGTATCAGGACCAAACAGTCGCATGAACATTGAGTGGAAGTAAAAAATGATTAGACTTGAACACCAAACCCAAAGTCAACAACAACAGAATCGATAACCCATCTACAACTAGCTATACACAGAGGGAAACAGTTACACTAGCACTCGGGGGGGCGGGGCAAAGGCATGGGACCCATGCTGGGAAAAGGGGTAGAGGGAGGACAACCCTGGTGGTAGGAATGGCCTTGATTAATTGTCACTATGTACCTCAAATATTACTGTGAAAGATTTGTTATTCACTTTTGGTCACAATAAAAATGATTTAAAAAGGACATGTAGTCTAATATTTACCTGATGCTTTGTTTTTGTTTTTTAAAACAAACAAATAAAAACCTTCTATATAAAGCCAATGTCAACCTTTTACATAGCTGATGTTATAAATCATAATTACCTAATGTAAGCAATGAAAAAGTAGCTTTCATTAAATCTGACTGGTAGTCTATTTTTGATACAGTTAATGTAGTCTCATAATTAAGGAACATTTTTATTGAAAGTTAAAATCTAAGTTATATATAGTTCATTTAACCTATTGCTACTCTAAAAGGTTTTGTCATTCTTCTTTCATCTATCTTCATGTGGTAGACAGGCTGATGTGTTTCTTTTCATTTCTAGGTAGCACGAATTTTGTGTACTTCCACTAATCTTATTTAAGGTTATTCTCAGATAAATGTTGAACTACTGGATAAGTAGCAGAAATCAGAACCAAATTTACAATTATATTTATTATCCTGATGAATTTTTCTATTTCACAGAGATGCCGTTATACTATTTTTGTCAAATCAGTAAATTATAATACACTTGTCAGTACTCACTTAAGTAATTACTGTAGGTGCAACTATTTACAGAATCCATTTACCTAATTCACCAAACAGTTGAATAGTTTAAAAATAATTTTTACCATACATATTTTTTTAAACTTTAAGTAATACTACTTGAGTTTGTGTGCATGCTTTTTTTTTAAATATTACGGCCTCCATATTTACTATTATCTATTTCTCTTTTTACTATTAAGGAAGTAGGCAAGAGAGAAATTGTACTCTTCCTTAGGGCATGGAAAACACTATTTTTTATTTTAATGCTTTGCCAATGTAGGGTATTAAGTAGGAGAAAATAAAAAGTTACTATGTAGGGAATTCTTTAGAGTTTTTAAATAAATGGAAAAAAGAGAAAGAACCCTCATTTAAAAATGGAGTAGGGCTTTTGGAATTCTTTATTTTAAGAGCTTACACATTTAGCAACTCTAGAATTTCCCACCACTTTTTTCCCCAAAATTACATAGAACTAGGGAAGAGCATTATTTTTTTAAAAAGTACATTAGACTACTGTATTAAAATTTAAAAAAATTCCCATGGGCTTTAATTATATTTCTATTTTCTAATATTGTAAATATTTGCAAAGACTTCTTATTCATATACTAATAATAGTATATGTTAACTGTTTTCTAAGAGCAATTTAAGGTTAAAACATTTAATTTATATTGTTTTAATTGACCCATAGTACGAAGGATTATTATAGAATGAAGAATCTCATAACGACTACTATTATCAAGGCACCAAAAATTCTTTCACCAATCCTCTCTCCCATATTAGTCCCTGCCAAAAATAATGTTTGTATAAATTATTTTCAGTTGTCCTGATCATTATATAATTGGAGTCACAGAGTGTATAGTTTTTTGAATCTGGCTAGAAGGAAGGCATAAAATATATTTTTTGGTAGCAGTTATTGCTAATCTGCCATGTTCTCCACTTGTGAGGCATCAGGGTTATTTCTAGTTTTGAGTGATTAAAAAGAACTCACTACGAAGTCTTCCTTGTGTAGGAAGTAGTAAAGGATCACACAGTGTGATAAAAGAAGTACTAAAAAAAAGGTATATAGCATACAAAAATATTAACTCAAAATGAAATAAAGTAATGACTCTAAGACCTGAAAGCATAACACTAGTAAACCTCCCCACCAAAAAACATCATTGAGTATTTAACCATTGAATATTATGTAGGTATAAGTCTCTCATATATGCAAGCACTGTAATCATAGTTTTGAAACATAAATAGGTGTTAACTTTTGCTTTTGCTTTTGTTTGCATCTATTGAGATGATCAAGTGATTTTGTTCTTCATTTTGTTAGTGTAGTGTATCACAATGATTTGAAGATGTTAAACCATTTTGTATCCCTTATTTATTTGTATGTTTGTTTGTTTATTTATTTAGGGCTTCTGGGTCACACCTAGATGTGCTCAAGAATTAATCCCAGTGATGCTCTGGATACCATATGGGATGCCAGGGATCAAACTCGGGTCTGCTGAATTCAAGGCAAGCACCTTATCAGCTGTATTGTCATTTTCGTCCTTTTAAAATGTTTCATTCAACTAACTAATATATTATACATCTCTGAATGTACATTATTCAGGGATAGTAGCCTATATTTTTTGTAATTTTTTGGACTGATTTTATTTTGAGTGCTCAGGGGCCTAAGGCCACTGCTGGTGTTACTCAGTCAACTGAGTCTTACAGTTTAGTGATTGAATCTAATTAGGTGGTGCTGTTTTGGGACCACTAGAGATGAACCTGACAGTAGTTGGGAGATCTCTAGGAATACATTTTGGGGTGCCAGGATGCAGGTATATGGAGATTGTTTTTGAACTTGAGTCTGTTTTCTTGTAAGGCCTGAACCCCTTATTGTTAAGCTATCTTCCTTGCCCTTTGCCTGTTTCACTATCAGAGTAATGCTATCCTAGAAAAATGAATTATGAAGTGTTACTTTATTTTTAATTTCTTGGGAGAGTTAGAGAATCATTGTTATTCTTTAAACATTTAATGGAATTTAGTCGTGAAGTCATCTGACCTTGAACATTTAATGGAATATTTTTGATTAGTGATTTAAACTTCTACTCTGTTAATATGTTCTGTTTCTTCAGAATTCAATTTTGGTAAGTTGCATGGTTTTAGAAATTTATGTTTTTTCAGTTGTCAATTTTTTAAATTTATTCATTCTATAATGTAAATCTTAGCATTTTAAATTTTGAGTCCTCATTCTTCTTGGTAATATTTTTAATTTTATAATAATTTTATGGCATATATTATTTTTATGGTTGTATAATTTCCATGTTCTAATAGTATTCTTTGTGTGTGAATACCTGTTTCTATGACCGCTGTTTCCCTTCTTTTTGTTTTGTTTTTATACCACATCTGGTAATGCTCAGGGTTTTTTTCTGGCTCTATATTCAGGGATCACTCCTGGTGGACTCCTCCAGCTACGGCAAAATTTGTATAACTTTCTCTTGCTATTATTTGCTTGGAATCATTTTATCTGCTGTACTGGTTTTTCGCCCACCTTTAAAAGGGTTCGCTAATATAGACACAATGTTAAATTGATTACCTTAGGAAAAATCCCATATCTAAATAGGAAAAAATATTTGAATTTATGATGGGAAAGGATGCCAGCATGTCTTTTGGGTGGGATATATTTTAATTGATCACATATGGGAGGGCGGAAATCATCTAGAGAAGTAATGACTGTATTTTTCTAAAATTTTGGCCTTTCTCCCTATTCTCCTCACTTTTAATAATTTCTCAATAATTTCCTTTTCACTTTTTCTAAATAACTTCTCTGTATCCAATAGCAGATATTGACTATGATGGTAATTTTTTAAAGAAACATGTCATCTAAAATATAAGTAAAAGTTCTTTATCTGCACAGTTATGTGAATATTTCTAAGATTAAAGATTTGGTGGCCAAGTAGCAGGATTGTTTGGAAAAATCAAAGATAATTTGGAAGAGAATGGATTATCATATGCAGGAAAACACCTTGGATTTAAGGTAATAATTATTCTATGATTTGGATAATTCAACTTCATACTTTGATTCCCTTTTAGTAATAGTCTTTTTGATGGATTTCATTGGCTATGAATTTAACAGTAAAATTAGGAATAAAAAATAAGCTGTATAGTATTTTAAATTATTTATATTAATAATGAAAGTCACTTAAATTTATCTCATTTTTATTTATTGCTTTTATGGATTTGAAAGATATATTAAAACTAATTCCTGAGATTAAGGAGTCAGTCTAGGAAAGGTGTCTAAAATATGGATAAATAATTTAGATATTGGTAAGTTAAGTGTACTAACTGAAGTAAATGTAAAGACACGAATGGAAGTGGGAATGAGAAGTTTTTGATAAGTGACAGTACTTCAATCAAAAAGTGAAGAAAGAGATTTCACTATGTGAAAATAAGTGAAAAAGGGATGTCCATGTAAAAACAATTTCTGTTAAGCAAAGTTACAATTCAAATGTACTTTGAGTGTATGAAGTGTGAGATGCTGTATGTGTTTTATAAATAGTATTTACCAAAAAGCATTGTATATCTTTCTTTATTTTCTATTTGATCACTAATAAAGTGAAAGCACAGCATAATGAAAAATCCCTTAGTTAGAATACAAATGTTTTAAACAAAGAATGAAACTCCTGTTACTAGCTTTGAAACATTTATTAAGGATTGATCTGAGAAAGATCATGCAAGATATAAATTTAGAAAGATTTCAGGAGAATGAACTGTTATCTCTACAGGCAAATTTCTATTAATTCTTTGGTTCATTACATTTAATAATTCAGAATGGTTCATTCACAGTTTGATCTGATCATAATCAGGCAAGAAAGAGAACTAATTTGTAGATGCCACACAAAGTTAGATTATGCCCTAAAGTCTTTATTGGAAATCTTATTTTGTTTTGAATTCCACTGGAGAACAGTGTTGGACATGGCAGTAAAGAAAAATGTATTTAAATTTCTTTGAAGTTGGACAAAGTACTTACTGAGCTATACAGGGGAAAATTGTATAATTTGCTCTTAGCAGTTATTATTTGGTACAATCAAATGTGTTGCTTATTTCTTATTATTCATGCTTTCTAAGATAACTTTTTGGGTTGCCCAATTTTAGCAGATTTTTTAAATCTTATTTGAGAAACCACAATTTCAGATAAAACATCCTAAAATAACAATGAATCAATTATATTGCAATTACATTAGTAAAAAGAAATAAAACTCTTCACAATAGTACTGAAATCAAACTGTATTCTTAGAAGAGAGAGATGAAATAGTAAAATCAGTTTGAACTTGGAGCAATGGTGTTATTATCACCCCATTTACAGTTCAGATACAATTGCATTTCAGTTCATCTCCAATTTCTTACTTAAAATTTTATATTTTAAATTTTTGAGATTGTAGAACAAGTTCTAGAGTCCTAAAATTTTAACAAGTTCTAATCAGTGCTATGTTTTTCTTGCCACAGTTTTACAATGTAGTTCACATAATTAGAAATCAACAGTTTATTGCTTTCCCTACACAAAATATGCCTCTTTTAAAATGCCCTTGCCTTTGCACATATTGTTCCTTTGTTTGAAATGTATTCTCTGACTTTTGCCAGATTCTAGACCTGGGAAATATTCTTTTTTTTTTTTTTCATAGCTCAATTCAAATGTCACTTCTCTTTAATGCCTGTTTGGCTTTCCCAGGCAATTAGTCACCTTTTCTTCCTGTAAACTCAAAGCAATTAAATTAGTTTTCTGTTATCATACTAATTGAATCACATTTTAGTTCAAAAATTCATCCTTCACTTTTGTTTTCTTAACTATAAGTACCTTCGGGATTGTGTGTTTTTGTTTTCTTATTGAGGAGAAGCCTAGTAAATGGTAATAAATAAACATCTTAAAATATGCTTTTTGCTTAATTGAATGCATGAATAGTTTAAAATTGAACAAATACTCAGAAATTTTGAAAGTTCCATGAACTATGTCTCAGATTTTACATTAGCATATTGTATATTTGACCATTTAGAATCACTATTTGTTCTTTCATTACATTTTGTTGAAGGATAAAATATTCCTCTGTGATATACCTTAGATACTGTGTTAGTATGCTGCATTTAATATGTCCATCTAGACTCACTTTTTAATCTTTTATTAATTTTGCTTTATGTCTAAGAAGGCTAATCTTATAGGCAGAATTAATATGGTTACTTCTTCCCAGACTTCTGGTGGTTAGAAGGGACAGAATTGATAGAATGTGATAGAGAATCTAAGTTGATCTCTAATATGTTTACCTAAGTCTCTTTAACTTTTATAGCTACTTTTTCTGGGTTTAGCTTTTCACTCATTACCCATTTTTCCTTTAAGAGAAAGAGATGGTAATAGTGTAGCTAGAGTGAAAAATGCAGAATTTCTTATTTCCTTCCTTTTTCTCATCAATTTGTAAATAATCCCTTGATTACACTCTCTCTAGTTGTCCAGTCTGTGTGTGCCAATTAGTATAAACTTAATATTTTTAAAATGACTAGAGTAATTTAAAAAAAACATGAAATAATATTTCTCAGGTCATTAGTGAGTATGTAACAAACTGCCAGTATTCTTAATGTACTTCTGAATTTAATACATTTTATTGCTTAGCATTATAGTGCTTCTCGAGCCTTATTGGCCTAATATACTAAATGTGAGATTCACTAAGTGAATTTCCACTTATGGTGGACATGGTGGGAATATTTTTGCCACCATAAGTTAGCTTTGACTATTCTTTTTACTTTTGTGATTCAGACATTGCTGACTCTCAAAAGTTAGTGGTTTTACTATTTACAAAGTAAAGTTTAAAAAATGCTTCCAGTTTGCCAGGTACAGATCATCTATAACTTTTTAACTTAATTTCTTTATTCTATTGTCATCAGTTTTCCCAATTTGCTGTGAGGTATTTTAAATTACTTTTAGTAAAATATAGTTTCTCAAATTACCATTTGGATAGATACTTGATTGTGTATCTTTGTCTTTAGATCATAAGAATATATTAAATTACTTTTAACTACATAATTCCAAAGTTCAGAAAAAAATTACTGAGCATGCAGCCTGAGGGCATACAAGGAAGAGTTTGAAGAGGTTCAATCCAGAGAAATCAGTGAGTTTATTAAACACATTCAAAAAAATCAATAAAATGATTACTAAAGAGTTTCATAAGATAAAAGGGTGCTGCCTCACACCCTGTTTACTTTCTTGTTTTGCTATGTGGCCACGCACATCTTCTAACCCATGAGCCCCAAAACAACATGTAGTAAAATTCACACTATAAGCATGACAATGGGGAAACAATGCAAGACATCATGCATAAAGAATGAAGATAGCAGCTCTGATGACCAAAAAGTACCAACAATCTAAATAGCCTCTCAGATAAGGAGTTTAGAGTTTAGAGTAGAAATATGGAGGATGCTCATAGAACTCAAAGAAAGCATAGATCGAATTGAACAGATCACAAAGATAGAAATCAGAAATGAAAACCTCAATGGGAAGTGCTCCAACAGAGTAATAGCAGCTAAAGGACAGAGACAGTGAGCCAAAAGATGAGATGCAGAACAACTCTATACAGCAGAAGAGATTGGAAAAGAACCTTAGGCAAATGATTAAAAATAAAAAAAATTCCTCAAGGAATGTGAACAGATAAAAATAGAAGTCTTTGATAAACTCAACATAAGAATCATTAGAGTCCCAGAGAACCAGAAAGAAAATCCCCAGGAAGAATCAACAAAGACATCATTACAGAGAAACTCTCAGAGCTAAAGACTCCATGCAACCAAATCCTGCATGCCCAAAGAGTATCATCTAAAAGAGACCTGAAGAAAAGCTCCAAGACACATCCTAGTTCCAATGACGAATCCCACAGATAGGAATAGAATATTGAAAGCAGCAAGATTAAAAAGGGAAATTACATTAAAAAGAGCATTATTATTATTTACAGCAGACCTGTCACAAAAAGTCCTCAAGGCCAGAAGGCAGTAGTGGGATATAGTGACAGAACTCAATGAAATGAATGCTTTGCCTAGAATACTGTACCCAATGAGACTCATTTTCAGGTTTGAAGGAAGTATACATAGCTTCACAGATAAACAGCAGTTTAGAAACTTTACAAACAAAAAATAGCCTTAAAAGATAAACTGAAAGGTCTACTTTAAGACAAGACAGGCAAACAAGACACACAAAATTTTCACACAATGACATATTTGATCCATGACATTGGATCAAAAAGCTGAATCTAACATTCTTTTACCTACAAGAAACACATCTGAAAAGTCAGAAGAACACAAAGTTTCAAAACACATCAGGCCTACATAAATAAGTGGCCTACATAAATAGCTTAATGAAACAGCTTATAAAATTAGAAAACAATCAAAAAATGAACCCAAAATAAGTAGGCAGAAGGAAATAACAAAGCATAGAGCAGAAATTAATAAATTGGAAACACAAAACACAATCTGAAAGGTAAAAAGAAGGCAAAAGTTGGTTCTTTGAAAAAATAAACAAGATTGATAAACCACTAGTAAAACTCACAAAGAAAGGGAGAAAAATTTAATAAACCAAATTATAAATGAAAAGGGGAGATCACTACAGATAATATAGCCATCCAAAGGGTAATCAGAGACTATTTTGAGAAACTCTATGCCACAAAACTTGAAATCCTGGGGGATATGGGAAAAAAAGAAAAGAATTCTAAAATAATTGTAAGTATGCCTAGAGACAATAGAGATGAGGGTCAGAAGGACCAGCTCATGACATGAAGCTCACCACAAAGAGTGGTTAATGCAGATAGAGAAATGACTACACTAAGAACTTCCATGACAATGAATGAGAGAAGTAGAATGTATGTCTCGAATATAGGTAGGGTGTTGTGGGAGAAGGAGAAGGGGTGCATTGATGGTGGGAATTTTCTCTGGTGAAGCAGGGTGCTCTTTTTATGGCTGAGGCCCAACTGCAAAAATGTTTGCAAACATGGTGCTTAAATAAAGATATAAATACAATTACTAAAACTAAGGTTTATAGACATACAAATATGCCCTCTCATAAGTTATTTATTTTGAAAGCAAAATAAATTGAGATCTCTAAACTCATTCTTAACAGAAATGAACTTCGTGAACTCTAATTTATTTTACTTCTGAGATCAAAGTTATGTTTCAATGAGTGGTAATATGTGCAGGGATACCATTACTTAGAATTAATGAATAGAAACTAAAAGTGCACCTGTATGTTTCTTCCAATTTGATTGACAAAATAATTTTTATGAGTTACTTATAAAATAATCATATACTACTGGTTGTAATTGAAGTGGCAGATCTTTCCATGTTTAATAACTTAAGTTGCTATTAATAGTGATAGTGTTAATGCACCATTCAATATATAAAATTTAAAAAACTTTACAGAGATATTTAAACCTATATTTACTTAAGTTATCTTTTAGTAAAATTCTGTATGCAATCAAAATTAAAGCTATTCATTTACTTTGATAGCTCATTTTTATAATTGTAATGCTTATAGAATTTCAAAAAATTTAGCAATAGTTAGAAAAGTTATGTCTTGAAAGTCTATTTTCATATGCAGTAGAATAAAAGAAATGATAGATATGAACCAGCAGGAGGGATGACCAAAGGTGTGGTGAATTCCTCAGCTTCATGGAGACAACAGAGATTGCCACCCAAGATGCAGTTTAAAAAGAAGTAGTGGGAGGACTGACCAGCTGTGTGATGAGCTCCTCCACACAACTCTCTCTATATCTGTACATATATTCTGTAGCTAATTAACCCCAGCACAGAACATGGAAAACATTGCAGAGAACACAATGGGAAAAACAATGCAGAACACCACCATGCTTAGAGAATGAGAATGGTCTGTAGACCTAGCAAGTACTGACCATCTATCTATATAAGCTCTCCAAAAAGGGAGAAAATAGGAAGAAAATCTGGAGGATGCTCAAAGAACGCATGGAATGAACCTAGTGAACCACAAATAAAAATAAATACGATTCAAAAGGATATGAAAGCAGAAATGAGAAAACTTAAACCAAAGTAGTAGTACTGAAAAACTTGGTAGATTAAATGAAAATATCACTAGAAAACCTCACAGGCAGAGTAAGAGAGACTGAAGACAGAATCAGTAAGTTGGAAGATAAAATTCATAGCAACTCCATACAACAGAAGAGGTTGGAAACAAGCCTTAAATGATCAGACAATGGGAAAAAATCTTTAAAGAATGTGAAGAGAAAAAATAGAGATCTGGCATAAACAAGATAAGAATCATTGGATTCCCAGAGCAAACATAGACTCAAATTCAAAGATTGAAGAACAGCTCCCTTTTTAAAGCATGGGGTGACTGTATTAATACCAAATGACACAGAATTTTGACATAAGATGGTTATAAGGGTCAAAGATGAACATTTCTTAATAATCAAGGGATATGTACAACAGGAAGAAATCACACCCATAAACATACATATACACATTCAATGAGGGACAAGAAAAAATATTTCAAACAATTGGTGATAGACTTGAAAGAAGACGTAAATAGCCTATTTTGTTTTTTTAAATTATTCATCAATATTTAAAATATTATTCTAAACTTAAATTAAAAATACCTTTTGTAGGGGGCCGGGTGGTGGTGCTAGAGATAAGGTGCCTGCGCTAACCTAGGATGGACCGCGATTCGATCCCACGGTTCCCCATATGGTCCCCCGTGCCTGCCAGGAGCGACTTCTGAGCGAATAGCCAGGAGTAACCCCTGAGCGTCACCAGGTGTGACCCAAAAACCAAAAAAAAAAAAAACCCTTTTGTAATATAATTTTTTTCTGCAGAGTAGAAGAATTTTATTATTGACTTAATTATATTGTCACATATACTTACAGAAGTGAGTGTTTTGAGATATTTTTATTTTTGAATATTAACACATTGTGATAACATGTTTGCCTTCTTTATGTATGTTGTATTTGAAATAAAAATAAAACAGGAATGTTAGGTTCACACACACTCAAATAAAGCAACACAATAATTGTGGGAAACTTCAACACTGTCCTGTCAAGCCTCTATATGTTAACTAGGCTGAAATCCAATAAGAATATGCGAGCTCTGAAGGAAGAAATGGAAGAGAGTAGCTTAGTAGATAACTGTAGTGCTTTCCATCACCAGAAAACTGGATACACATTCTTCTCCATGCACATAGGTCATTCTCTAAGAACAACCACATGCTGGCCCATAAAACATACCTCCATAAAATCAAAAGGGCAAAAATTGCATGAACTAACTTCTAAGATCATGATACACTGAAATTAGAAGTAAATAACTAAAAACACACCAAGAAAAAACTTTACCACTTAGAAATTTAATAGCTCTCTACTGAAAAACCAGTAGTACAGAGCAAAATCAAGAGAAAATAAGATTTCTGGAAACAAATGAGAATGAAGACACAATTATTAGAATTTACGAAACACAGCATATTCAGTGCCAAGAATTTTTTTTTTATTTTAGTTTTTGTGTCAGACCTGGCAGCACTCAGGGATTACTATTGGCTCTGTTCTCAGAAATCACTCCTGGCAGGCTCAGGAGATCATATGGGATGCTGAAAATCTAGCTCAATTTCATATTGGGTCATCTGTATGTAAGGCAAACAGCCCTACCCCTGTGCTATCACTCTGGTTCCAAGAGGAAAATTTATAGGTTTTCACACACTCATCAAAAGGGAAGAAATGACATACATAAATAAATTAATGGCACAACTTATAAAATTGCAAAGTGATCAGCAAAATGAACCAAAAATAGGCAAAATAACAAAAATTTTAGAGCAGACAATAATAAAGTGGAAACCCAAAAACAATTCAGAAGATCAATGAAAGCAAGAGTTGGTTCTTTGAAAAAAATAAACAAGATTAATAAAACATTATCAAAAGTCACAAGAAAGAGAGAAACTTCATAAATCAAATTAAAAATGAAAATGGGGAGATTATTATAGATATTACAGAAATTCAAAGGGTAATTAGAGATTATTTTGAGAAACCCTATGCCACAAAACAAGAGAAACTGGAGAAATGAATAAATTCTTGGATGCCTAAAACCTCCCCAAGAAAGAATCAGCATATAGCATATCTCAACAGAACTGTCACACTGAGAAAAATTAAAATAGTAGTCAAAGTCTTTCCAAAAACAAAAGCCAAGACACAGATGGTTTTACTAGTGAATTCTTTCAAACCTTTCAAATACCTTGGAGTCAATTTATCTAAAGAGGTGAAGGACCTCTACAAAGAAAACTACAAATCACTATTTCAAAAATTAAAAGAGGACACAGGAAATGGAGAAATATACCTGCTCATGGAATGGAAGAACTAATATAATTAAAAAGGCATTACTTACTCACCAAAACTTTTACATATTTAATGCAATACCTTTAAAGATACCCACGACATTCTTTAAAGAAATGAATCAAACACTTTTGAAATTCATTGGAACATCAGATAACCATTGAATAACTAAAGTAACCCTTAAGAAAAAGAGATACAATACTTTCCTAACTTTAAACTGTATTACAGAGCAATAGTCATTAATACAGCATGATATTGGAATAAAGACAGACTCTCAGATTAATGGAATGGACTTGAGTATTCAGAGAACAAGTTGGGACACCTGATAAGCCACATGCAAAAAATGAGAACTCAGACCTCTATCTAACACCATGCACAAAGCTCAAAGCAAAATAGGTTAAAGACCTTGAAATCACACCTGAAACTATTAGGAGTATAGAAGAAAACCTGGGCAAAACATTCCATGCCATTGATACTAAAGAAATCTTCAAAGAGAAAATACCACTGTCCGTGGAATTACGAGCAAAAATAATCAAATGGGATTACATTAAAATAAGGAACTTCTGCACTTTAAAGGAAACAAAAGCCATCTGTAAAATGAAAGAAACTATTCACCCATCTGTATCATCCATCTGATAAGGGCTAATATTTAAGATCTACAAGGTACAGACAAAACCTAACAAGAAATGGGGAGAAGACCAAACATTTCATCAAAAAAGAAATGTAGATATGTAAAAGGAACAATGTTCCACATCACCAATCATCAGGAAGATGTAGATCACAACAATAATAAAATATCATTTAAACCATAGAGACTGGCACACATAACAAAGAACAAGAACAACTAGTGCTGGAATGGACGCACTTAGAAAGGAACTTTTACTCACTGCTGGTGGATTTATTATTTGGTCTAGCCTTTCTGTGAAACAATATTATTTTCCTCAAAAGACTGGAAATTGAGTTCCCATAAGATCTAGCAATACCATTCCTAGAGATATACCCCAGGAACACAAAAGCACAATACTAAAATGCCCCATGCTCATTGCAGTGCTATTTAAAATAGCCAGAATAATAAAACAACCCAGTGCCCAACAACAGATGAGTGGATAACGAACGTAGGGTACATCTACAGCAAAGAAATACTATGCAGCTGCTAAGAAAAATGAAGACATGAAATTTGCAATATATATGGATAGATGTAAAGACATTTATGTTGAGTGAAATGTGTCAGAGGGAGAGGTACAGACATTGAGCAGTTAGAAATCATGTGTGGGAGATAAGAAAAATAAAAGACAGTATCATAATAATATCTAGATACAACAGAGAGAAGGGCCAGAGGACCAATCTATATTATGAAAGTTACCATAAAGAGCGGTGAGCACTTTTGGAGCACTAACTGCTCTTACAACTACGATGACAATGACAGTGAGAGAGAGAGAGCACTGGAATCTCTGTCACAAAGACAGGTGATGGGGGTGAGAGGAGGGAATGGGAACATAGGTTGTGAGAAAGTTACACTGGTGAAGGATGCTATTCATTCAGTGACTGAAACCTATTTATGAACTTTTCTGTAACCATGGCGCTTAACTAAATAAATTAGTAAGAAAACATGCTAAAATCCCTCACAAAAATAGATGATAGATATGTAGGGCAAAGGAGTATACAATCTTTTCTTGAATTATATAGTATTCTTGATGTAGAAATATAAGGATATGGTAGAGGTATGAGAGCCATGATTAAAACACAATGGGAGAAGACTTTTCTCAACAATAAATGCAACAGATATAATTTGCTTTGGGAAATGGCTTATCATATTTTAAGCAAAATACAAATGACTCTCAGCTAGTAAAATTATAAGAGATTTGAAATGAAAAAAGGAGTATGCTACAACCATTAAGAAAATAATGTACCAGAAAAAAAGTCATTTTGATATAAGACTTAATTATAACAATATATTTATATCATATAACTCAAAAGCTTAGGGAAATATCTAAGAAGTTTTCTTTTGAATATTTCCTGAATATGTTTTCATTCAAGTAATTTAGAATTAAGACTCATAAAGGGAATCCTAAAATGATTTGTAACTAAAAATGCCATGTTCTACTTCATGTACTCTGCAATTATGTGGTTTATACTAAAACGAGCATTTTAATAAGTGCCACAAAATTTGATGAGTAACTTTACTCACTTTTTTGGTATTCAAGGGTTTTTACTGACTCTGTTCACTAGACCATTTGTGGTGCCAAGATTGAAACTGGTCATCCCATACAAACTAGGCACCTTATGTGACTATTATTTTCCTACCCTTTCCAGTCCTTTTGACTTGATGATGGTGTTGATAAGGCTTGGATTGTAATATCAGTGATTATATGTCCAGCCAATCCTACAGGGGAAAAGTAAGGAACATAAGGAGATGAGATTAGTCTAAGATTTCTAATGTTAGCCAAATAGAAAAATCCTACAAATTGAGTGGACATCAATACTTTATTTTGTTTTAATACTTATTGGCTAATATTTCTAATTTGATTTACTTAGAAACAATTGGTTGTCAAACTATGGGTACTAAATCCTTTAATATAATATATACTATGTAAGGGTAAGAGATATAACACAGAAACTACAACTTGTCTTGCATGTGGTATACCCTAGTTAGATTCCTGCACTACATATTTTGCTGAGCACAGCTGGGTATGGCTTAACTCCCACCATCTCAACTCCGAAGACATATTTTGAAATTGAATAATTTTCTATTGCTCATAGGCTTCAAGTTTACAAAATAGGGATAGTTAGCATAGCTAATATATGTGCAACTCAAAAACATTCTAGACAAAAATATAGATTATGACATTTTCAAAAGAATTGTATATTCAATCTATGACTAAGGAACTCAGTCATGATAAAAAATAAACACAAAACAGGCTATGAAGAAATATTCCTATATTCACTTCTTTGATTGTAAACTACTTTTAGTTTATGTAGTTTTGTTAGAGCCTCCCAAGGGTCATTCTGGGGTATAGGGATAGCATTTAATTGTGAGTGCTAAAAAATGAGGTATCATTTGAACCAGAAGTGTGGAGGTTTTTTGCAGCCTACCCTAATGGCAGTTAGGCACCTTGAGGGCTGGTACTTGGGGTACTGGTACTTAAAGACTTTCAGGGCTGCACCACATAGGGGATCATGCGTGGGGGATCACTAAACTGATAAGTAAATGCCTTAACCTCTGCATTTCTTTAGCTTCTGTATATTTATTACAAGATAATGAAATAGACAAGCAGTTTCAATTAGAAAAAATGAAGAATTTAAGAAGCCAAATACCAAAATTAATTCAGAAGTTTAGTATGAAGACACAATGGAAATTACTGAGAAGATTGCAGCACAGTTGGATCACTTTGTTAATATTCCAAATGGAAATAATTAAAATAACCTTTACCCCAGTATAATTATTATCTCTCTTCCTAACCTAGTCATATGTAGATTACTCATATCCTATATAAAGTTTTCATGTAATTGACTAAAAAATGAACAATGCAAATATACTATTTGCATTATTTATATATATGTATATATAAACCAATCTAAAAATAATATAGAAAAAAGTATTTTCACCTTTCAGTAAGCAGAGAAGTCATTTGGAGTGTGAAATTTTTAGACTGAGACTGAGACTTAGGATTGAAGATACATGCATTTGTAATTATATATAAACATATATAAATAAATTTAATATATATTTAATAAAAATAAATTTAAACAAATATAGTACTGTATATTATATACAAAATAAATATAAATGTGTTAAACATATAATATAAATTTATAAAATATATTATATATTATATATAATTTATATACATTTATACTTATATATAAACACCTTAATTCTATTTTTTTTGCTTTTTAGGTCACACCCAGAGGCATTCAGCAGTTACTTCTGACTCTGGGCTCAGAAATCACTCCTGGTTTAGGAGATCAAATAGAATTTTGGGGATCAAAGCAGGTCTGTCCTGGGTCAGCTGCATGCAAGGCAATTGCTCTACTGCTGTGCTACTACTCTGGCCTCTTTAGTTCATTTTTTAATTAATGGTATATGTTCATATGATTTTCTCTATAAAATTAGGACAGTGACTAAAACATTTTGAAAATAGTTACTTTAAAAGATACCTATTATAAAAAGGAAAGTAAGTAGTTAGGGAAATAATAGCAGTAAACTTCCCCACCCTTTGTTTGGAAAGAGGACTCCATGCAAATCCAGGAAGTGAAAAGAGTCCCTAATAAAATGGACCCTAATAAACCAACACCAAGACATATAGTAATCCAAATGGCAGAGAGAGAGAGAGAGAGAGAGAGAGAGAGAGAGAGAGAGAGAGAGAGAGAGACTCCTTAAAACAATAAGGAAAAAAAACCCTCAAGTACAAAGGAAGGGACAAAAGAATCAAACGAGATCTCCCATTTGAAACAATTCAAGCAAAAAGAGACAGTGGAATGAAGTATTTAAATGACTGAATGAAATAAATTTTCAACCTAGGGTACAATACCCAGCAAAACTGTCATTCATATGGGATGGTAGACTAAAATCATTCTTAAGCAAAAACGAACTTGCATTATTTGTGCAAATAAAACCGAGTCTAAATGAGCTACTCAGGGACGAACTACACAATCCAAACCCCAATTGTAACAACAACCACCCTACACAACACAACTGCACAACGGCCCTCTCTGTCAATAATCTCCCTAAATGTTAACGGACTAAACTCTCCCATTAAAAGACACATAGTAGAGAACTTGATTAGAAAACATAAACCAGACTTTTGCTGCCTGCAAGAAATAGACCTACAAGTACAGGAAAGGCATAGACTTAGAATAAAAGGATGGAAATCAATTTTTCAGGCCATTGGAAAACAAAAAAGAGCAGAGACAGCCATTCTTATAACAGACCAAATTCCATTCAACCTCAAGAAAGTGATCAGAGACAAAGAGGGTCACTACATACTAATTAGGGGAACACTAGATCAAGAGGTACTAACCATGATCAATACTCATGCACCTATATAATATAGAGTCAGCAAAATATGTGAGGCAATTGCTTGCTAACCTGGAGAAACACATGAAGGAAATGTAATAATAGTAGGAGATCTGAATACTCCACTATTACCATTGGACAGATCCAATGGACAGACCAAAAATTAGCAAAGAAATAAGAGCCCTAAATGAAAAATTAGAAGAAGTAGGGCTAATAGACTTATATAGGGCCCTCCACCCCCAGAAAACAGAATACATATTCTTTTCAAGCCCTCATGTAACCTTCTCCAGAATAGACCATGTCCTGGGGTATAAATCCAACTTGTACAAAACCACAAATGTAAGGATCATTAGAAGCACCCTATCAGATCACTATGCAACAGAGGTCAAAATTGACTGCAAGAAGAAGCAATGGAGTAAATCCAATACCTGGAGATTAAACTACATGCTGCTCAACAATAGCTGCATCAAAGAAGAACTCAAGGAAGAAATAAAAAGATTCCTTGAGACAAACGATAATGAAGAAACAACTTGTCAAAATTTGTGGGACACAGCAAAAGCAGTAATTAGGGGCAAATTCATAGCAATACGGGCCTACTTCAGGAAAGAGGAAAATGACAAAATAAACAGTTTAAAGGATCACCTTAAGGGACTGGGACAACAGCATCAAAGAAATCCAACCACAACCAGAAGGCAAGAAATAATAAAAACCAGAGCAGAAATAAACAACATAGAAACTGAAAATAAAATACAAAAAAATCATTGAGACCAGGAGTTGGTTTTTCAAAATAATTAACAAGATAGACAAACCACTGGCAAACTCAGCAAAAGAGAGGGAAAAATCCAAATTGTAGGTTCACAAATGAAAGGGGAGAGATTACAATAGAACCATGAGAGATATAGAATATCATAAGGTCATATTATGAACAATTAAACTCAGCTAGAAAGCATAAACAGGCTAATAACTTCAGAGGAATTTAAAGCTGTAATTAAGAAGCTCCCTAAGAACAAAAGTCCAGGTCCAGATGGCTTTACAGGTGAATTCTATCAAACAATCCGAGATTAATTACTACCATTGATCCACAGGCTCTTTCAAACCATTGAAAAGACAGGAATCCTCCCCAACTCCTTCTATGAGGCTAATATCACATTCATTACCAAATATGGTAAGGACACCACCAAAAAAGAAAACTACAGATCAATCTCACTAATTAACATGGATGCAAAAATACTTAACAAAATTTTAGCTAAATGAATTCAGTACTATATCAAAAAGATTATGCACCATGACCAAGTGGGTTTCATCGCAGGGATGCAAGACTGGTTCAACATATGAAAATCAATCAACATTATTCACAACATCAACAACAAGAAAGACAAAAACCACATGATCATATCAATCAATGCAGAGAAGGTGTTTGACAAAAATCCAACATTCATTCATGCTGAAAACACTCAGCAAAATAGGGAACCTTCCTGAAAATTGTTACAGCTATCTATGAAAAGCCCACAGCCAACATTATCTTTAAAGGCGAAAACTGAAAGCATTTCCACTAAGGTCAGAAACTAGGAAAGGCTGGCTACTCTCTCCACTCCTATTCAATATAAACTTAGAAGTCCTAGCAATAGCAATCCAACAAGAGAAGGGAATAAAAGGAATCCAGATTGGGAAGGAGGAACTCAAATTATCTCTTTTTGCAGATGATATGATGATACATATCAAAAACTCTAAAGAGTCCACAGCAAAACTCCTAGAAACAATTAACCAATACAGCAAAGTGGCTGGCTACAAAGTCAATACACAAAAGACAGTAGCGTTTTTCTATACAAATAACGAAACTGAGGAGAGAGAGACTAAAAAAAAAAAAAACAATCCATTTAAAATAGTTTCAAAAAATATCAAGTACCTAGGAATCAATCTTACAAGCGAAGTGAAGGACCTATACCAGGGAAATTTCAAAACTCTTCAGGAAGAAAGAGTTCTCCACAGCAGCTCCAGGAACCAAATCCCCTCCAGGGCATCCATAATGCTGCTCTGACACCAACATGCTCCAGTTCTAAATTGATAACCTGACAACGAGGAAATGGGAACATCTTGATCTAAAACAAGTTGTCCTTCCCCACCAGCCAATGATAAGACAAAATCAGAAGTCATGTCACCTTTTGAACTGTGCAAGAGCCAAGATCGCTATCTACAGATGACTGATTGTTCTGACCAGGACTGGACAGTATGCATCCCGGGATCACCACCACCACCAACAACAAAGAGCTCTAGCCTAGCTTTTGGTCTATGATATGTTCAACAAACAAGATCTCCAATTCCAGAGGTCTGACTGAGACAATTGCAACTGAATGGGTCTTCCAGAAACATAACGAAAGACTATCCCAGCTCCATCCTAGGAGTAGCATAATGACCAAGACCACCAACTACAGAAGATGGATTAAAACGACACTGAAGAAGCAGAATTGCTAGAAACACAAAGAAAGACTTCATCATAAGCTCCATTCCTTGAGCTGTACAGACTAAAGATACATACATGATGAAGCAGAAGTCTTCCATACATCACAAAAGCACAGAGGGGAGAGTAAATGATCATTGAAGGAGTCTATAGTTAAGCCCATGACAGATACAGAAACCATGTATCTCCTAGGCCAATATCTCCAATTCTCTTAGTATATTTTATTATCTTATAATATAATATCCCCAATAGTTACTGTGCCTATGAAGGAGGAAAAGAAAACAAAGCACAAAATAATCATTTTATCCACGTATATATTTATTGATTGATTGATGTTTTTGGTCTTCTTTATTTTGGTGTAGATATTGAAGTTGATGTCTCCAATTTTATTTTATTTTATTTTATTATCTTTATATTTATCTTTTTCTTTCTTTTTGCACTCCAGCATGGTTTGATTTCAGAACCGAGACTATTATGTGGTGCTTGTCTTAATTGCTGTAGAGCTCACTGAATATTTAATTTGATATTTCTTTCTGAATTGTTGTGGTGTTTCAATGACCTTTTTCATGTCTTCTCTAAACTGAGGTTGAAAGTCTCTAGAAGGACTCCGCCAATTTTCAGTTTATTTGATTTTTTTATATTTTTACTTATTTTTTACCCCATTCTTTTGCTTTTCTTTCCTTCAAACAAAACTGCATAACTCAAATTATCTAGCTCCGCCTCTGAAATAGAGGGGGAAACAAGGGAGGGTACCAGGACCAAACAGATATATATGATCGCTAATAGTAAGCTAGACAAAGAGGGGACCACCTACTATAGCAGTCCGGGGGAGGGTATGGTGGGGGATATGGGATGCAGGAAGGAACGGGGATGGGGGAGGACAAAATTGGTGATGGTTATTGCCCTGATTCAATGTTAATATTACCTAAAATACTACTGTGAAAGATATGTAAGCCAATATGATCAACATAAAAATTAAAAAATTATAAAAAAGATACCTATTATGATAATATAAGTTTGTAAATACCATAGTACATAAATGCTCATTACATGCATATTTCATATTCAAAATAGATAATATTTATCATGATGCAATGTTTATTTTATAAGGATTAAAACTAGAGTTTGCTTATTTATGCCAATGTATTTATCAAAGAAAGACTAAAATTAATTAGGAACATATTTGCAGTTGTTATTAACCGTTTTGATTTCCTAATTTTCTCTGTATTTGAATATAATATACCATATAATGTCATAATTAATAATTTAAAATGAAGCTATATAATTGTCATACTGTTATTATATTACATATCTCCAATTCTCTTAGTATTTTTATTATCTTACTTAATGGCTGATTATATTATATTGAAGAACTAAGATTCTTCCCCTAATACTAAGATAAGGAACTCTAGACTAAGACGAGCCCAAACCTTTAGTTAAGTGTACTTTTCCACTCCTAGCTGAAGGCAGGTAGAATTAACTCAGAAATAAAACCAAAGTTGGTGCCTTCCAGGAATAACGAACTCTAGGAGTTGAACGAGCTTGGAATGTTCTATCTGAAAAGGCTCCCTTTATAATCATAGTTTGAGTCAGAGTAACCTTGACAGCCAGGGTCTGAATCTGAATATTTCTTGACAATCAGGGTTTGAATCAGAGTAGCACTTGGCAGCCAGGGTATCCCTAGACAACCAAAGTTGAGCTAGAAATATCAGTGGTTAAGACATATATACCAGGACCAGTCATATGAACATGTAGCATAAATAAAAAATGACCAGACTGAAAAAAACAAAAAAAAGATGACCAGACTGGAACACCAAACAGAATAGATACTCAACCTATAACAAGTTGTAAGCTGGAGATCAGTTGCACTAGTATTCTGGGGGGGTAAAGGAGGGAGATGTGGGAGACATGCTGGGAACAGGAGTGGAGGGAGGACAACATTGGTGGTGGGAATGCCCTTCATTCATTGTCACTATGTATCATAAATAATTCTGTGTAATGAACTTCAGTCACAATAAAAAATATGAGAAAAAAAGACATCTATACAATTAAATAATTGTACTGTTACTGTTTATGAATCTTTATATAAACTGAAGATTTGACTCTGGGTTCTTGCCAAGACTTCTTAGTTGGATGAGGCTCAGATCTTGGTTAACTAAATAAACTCCCTTTGCACCTTGAATTATCAGAGGTGGTCTTTGACTCTCAGTACCAACATGGGAGTCCACTCGAACCCTAACATTATTGCTAATGTCTATGAATATTTGTGTACCTTAAACATTATTTGAATAAGAAAAATCCTACTTTTCCAGTTGTATTGAAGACTGTGATAGATAGCACTATATTAGTTTAATTACAATATGTATATTGCAAATTATTAGCATAATAGTTTCAACTAATATCCATATTTTCACATAGTACAATAAAAGTAAAATGCAGAAATGAAGAAATAATCCTTTTTTCCCATCAGCCACTGCTTCTGGTCACATAATCATAAAATCTGACCATATTTTCTAAGTTTTAAAAATGTCTCTATATAAATGAGACTAATATCGTGGTTTTGTATACTAGAAGTAAGTGAGCTCAATTTGAATTTGTTTTGAAATTTGAATTAAAAGCAACCTTAACTTTGCCTCTAGCAACAAGTTACAAATCTAATCTATTTAACTCTGAGTTTATTTGGTTTTCAAGATTTATTTTTTTCCAACTGAATTATTTTACTTAGCATTAAATCTTCAATTTCAATTTATCTTGTCAAAATAGCAGAAATTTCTTTTCTATGACTGACTGAATATATTTTATGACTATATTGTTTTTGTGTGTCATCCTTGCGCAGGGGCCATGCTAATCTTCTCTGTATCATTCCAATTTTAGTATATGTGCTGCCGAAGTGAGCACATGACTATATTGTTTTTATAGCTTCTTTTTACTCCTCTATTGATGAATACCAGTTGTTTCCATGACTTCATTATCAATAATAATGTTGTTATGAACAGGAGAGTGAAGATGATTTTTCAACTTAGTGGTGTTTTTCCTTTGGATATTTTTTGAGAAGTAAAACTGAATTATACTATAGTTTTAATTTTTATATTTTAAGGATTTTATGTATGTTTTTCATAATAACTGTACATATGTTCAGTCCCATAAATGGTGTATAAGAATTTCTTTTTGGGGGGCTGAAGCGATAGCACAGCAGTAGGGCATTTGCCTTGCACGTGAACAACCAGGAGCATACCCAAGTTCAATCCCTGGCTTCCCCTAGCCTGCCAGTAGCAATTTCTGAGCACAGTGCCAGAAATAATCTGAGCACTGCCAGGTGTGATCAAAAAACAAACAAACAAAACAAATCAAACAAAACAAACAAAATAAACAAAACAAACTTTTTTCCCTTCATTGTGGCATTTTAATTTGTTGTTTTGGTTTTTTGGTTTTGGGGTCATACCTGGTGATGCTCAAGGGTTACTCCTGTTTTATGAGCTCAGAAATCACTCCTGGCTTGGAGGATATATGGGACGCCGGGAGGATCGAACCACAGTGTGTCCTAGGTTAGCGTGTGCAAGGCAGACACCCTAGCACTTGAGCCACCACTCTGGCCCCTTATTATGGCATTTTAATAGAAATTAGTTAGTTCTGGGATCACTCCTGGTGGCGATTGGAGAACCAGATAGGTTCTGGGGATCAAAACTAGGTCAGTCATAAGCAAGGCAATCTCCTTCCTATTAGTTGTACTATGTCATCAACCTCTTTCATGTATTTAAAGCATTGAACCGCGGTCCTTCCTTGGCTAGTGCTTGCAAGGCAGACACCTTACCTCTAGCGCCACTTCGTCAGCCCCGTGATCTTGGCTTTTGCACAGATCAAAAGATGATGTCTTCTGATTTTTCTATGTTTATTACTCTATGACTTATTTTGTTGAGCACAATACTATGCATATTTATCAATGTATAAGCACATTTCATGATCATGTTTTTTTTTTATAACAGCTGCACAGTATTCCATTATGTAGATATACCATTTTTCTTTATCTGCTTACCTGTAGCATATGTGAAGTTATGTATTTAATCTTCACTACTCTGTATCCACTGGGGCTCATATTAAAAGAAAATAACCATCAAAATAGACCAAATTATCCATATTAGTACTTCAATTGCAAATACTAGTTAAGATGTAGTTTAATTAATAATTGCCTTCTTATGATAATTTGTAAGCATGATACCTTTTCAGTAACAATATTGCAAATCACAATGTCTAAAATAGAAAGAGAGAGAATGAATGAAATTAAAAATGCATTCTACATAGGTAGACATGGGAGAGGGTACTGAGGAGGGTGAAAGGGAACTGGGGACACTGGTGGTGGGCAATGTACACTGGTTAAGGGTGTTGTACATTGTATGACTGAGAATCAAGAACATGGTAACTGTGTATTTCACAGTGATTCAATTAAAGAGTTTATTTAGCAAATTATCTCATTATCATGTGGTTGGAGCAATAGCACAATGGGTAGGGCATTTGCTTTGTATGTAGGTGACCCAGGTTTGATCCCCGGAAGCCTATAAATTTCCCTGACCCTGCCTGGAGTAATTTCTGAACACATAACAAGGAGTAATCCCTGAGTACAGCCTGGTATGGCCAAAAACCAAATATAATAAAACTAAAGTAGACTCCATATTAAGTAAAATATTATCTGAAAAATTTGAAAATGTTAATGCTTATCATTGAATTTAACAGAATGGTTTACTAAATGATAATTATATTTCAATTTAGTGGTTATGGCACACTTGCCATTTGTTTTATATCAGCATACCTTGGACAGTTATGTCTTGAAATACTGGGCATAGTTATTAGCGACATTTCATTGCTATAGATGACTATGTCATAATTTACAAAAATACATACTTCTATTCAATGACAACTCTTCTGGTTTTTTGCTCATACTGTATAATCATTTATTTTTATTTATTAATCATAAAATAATAGTTAAATTAAAAATTTTCACAAAAGATTGAGTTTTTTATTTCATCACAAAACTGAATATTACAAATATTAAGATATTTGTATTTTCTCCACTTTGCTTTTATATTGTTGAATAATCACTGAATAATTGAACATATTATATAAGACATACTCTCTCAGGAAGGATTTGCCTTCTAGTTAATTTGTAAATAGCACTTAAATATCTTTTAAATTTTTGAAGGTAGCCAAATTTGGATTGAAATGAGGTATTACTTTTTATCCCCTTAAAAAGTCTTGTTTTTTAAGTCCTGGTTCTTCCTTGAACACATATCTTGCTAGTTGGTCTGTTTCTTTGGTTGATTTTTCTCTTTTGGAGAAGCCTGTATATTTTTTTAACACTTTTTCCTCCCTCTTTCCTCAAATCACATCTTTTTGTTTCATTTGGGGTCACACCTGATGATGCTCTGAGATAACTGCTCTCTCTCTTTTCTCAGGAGTCACTCCAGAAATTCGGGAAACATTATGAATTACCACAGTTGGCTGTGTGAAAAGCAAGTACCCTAATGCTGCATTACCTTTCAGACTCCACCTTTCAGGTCTTTCAAGCTAGTTTTGTTCAATAAACACTATCTTGTTTCACAAAGAAACAACTAAAATTAAATGTAAGTTGACTTCAAATTCTTTCTTCAGCAAAACCAGTAAATAGAGTAAGGAAAAACAAATGTGGTATTGCATGCATTGAGTTCATCAGTCACTAATAAGTTGGTCAAAGACTGCATGATTTCACAGTGCAACTGACTGCTACAATGAAAGCACACATCTCCCAATTTTTCACTTTCAGGAAATACACAGATAAATGGGTTGAAATAATGATTTTCAATTTCTTTTCAAGGATATTTCTTTATTTTTCAGAAGGTACGTTCTCCATGGGAGAGGTCACAGAAAAGAAATGGAACTATTACAGTTGTTTGAATTGTACTTTACCTGCTTTACTATAGAAAAATATCTTTCTTCAGACCTTTGTTTTTAGCTGAAAATTACCTGTCAACTTTAGCTGAAAATCACCTAATTGATGGATATAAAGATTATCTAAATTGACCTCTCCTGTCTCATTTTGTACTCATTTATTTTTATAGTCTTTTATTGATGCCCCTCTGAAGGTGGGACAGAGCAGGAATATAATGAGTACAATCTGCTATTTTTTCTGAATTCTGGGTGACTTTGTGAGTAATTTTGGATAAGATATTTCATTCCACCACTCCCCTTTGTTTATTGAAGACTTTATCTTTATTAGGCATTCTTTTTGCTAGTCTTTACAAAAATACTTGTAAAAAATACCAATATAATTTTTAAAAATACATATAGTTAATATACTTTTTATCAGTATTCACAATAAATGACTAATTAAATTTGTTTAATTCTAAAAGTCCTCATTTTTCTTAGTGTGTTGGCCTACTGTATCTTTGAATTTAATTACAATTGGCTACATTGTAGATTTTAATCACAATTTAAATTGTGAATAGGGTAGCATAAGAAAGGGTCTTTGATATCAAATATGTATCTAAAAGATATTAGAAATGAAAAACTTTATATATAACTTTAGAAAGTTATGGAAACAAAGTAAAATTAAAGCACTGATTACAACTTAGACATTAAAATTTTGGCATTTATTATTTTCTTCTCATTAGTTACTTGATTATATGTATTTAATTGTTAATATATTAATTAATTTATGTATTCAAATTATAGTTGGGGAAACATAGTTAAAATAGTTTTTCTTCTGTCCATGACCATGGCACACAATATGACTGTCCCTTTACCACAAATAGTGCCCTAGACCTTCCACTACAGTCCTAATGCCATGTCTAGTCTGCTTTTTCCTCCTCTCTCTTACCTTCTCAGTACTCCTGTCCCCTTTGGAAAACCAGCCCCAAAAGGTTATTGTCATTAGATACTGTCATAGTTATATCCTGTATGTCTTCTTTCTCTTTAACTAACATGGTACCATCTGTTTTTATGCAAGGTATAGCAAAAGGCAAGAATGTATACTTTTTT